>VYZV01017680.1:64598-148074 GCA_013401275.1 Pandion haliaetus | reverse complement strand
GGGGGGGGGAGGTGGGATGGACAGAGGTGGGGGGGGATGCAGAGAGAACAGATGGGATGGATGCCCACACAGTGCCAGCACACCTTGCCATGGTTTTAGTGACAAACCTCCTGATGCCCCCCGTGGTGATTTTGTAGGGGGCCTAAATGCCTCTGGGGAATGGAGCTCCCAACCGCCATTCCCATTTCTGACCACCGATAAGCAAACTGACCCTTGAAGCGAGCTCCGCCTGGAATGGATCCAGTTATCGTTCATTTCTTATTCAGAGTAACAGGTGAATAAGGTGTATCTCGCTGTTACAGACGAGGCCAGAAGGTGCATTTGTAGGACTCTTGAGGAATGTCAGGGTTACAGTGGAAAAAGGCTGATCGTGGTCATGATTTTAAAAAGAAGAGAAAGCATTCATATGCCCCAAGGCATGCTTTATTAAAGGAAGGGCTATTTTTTCTCTTCCAGCTGTACGGCTGAGACTGCTAAGCGTCAGAGGCTAATGCTGATTTTCTGCGGTCTCTTTGCTTTGGAATGTAATACAGAGGGATTTAATCAATAGGGTGATACAGAAATGTAAATAGGTTTCTGTAAAGATGGCTTTGAAAATCTATACAATATAATGGAGAACTAGAAGACTGCCATATAATTATTAAATACCCTATAAAAATCCATGGAAGGAATAATTCTCCATTAGTTAAAAATATATAAAAAGATGTATGCCATTTAAAGCGGTGCTTTCCAATAATAGCAGAAAAAAACTGTTGTAATGATGAGATCAATAGTGTATCCCACCTCATCTCTGCAAATATCTAAGAGCAATACATTGTAGATTGTTGTATTCCGAACAGAGGAGTTTCCTCCTGGGCCCGTTAACTAAGGACTGACATGCCTTGATGCGTGTCTGGCTTAGACACCTTCCAGGCTTTCTTTTTTGGTTCTACATTTATTTTTTAATATATAATAGGTAACTGATAGTAGTAATTATTATTTCCTGTTGTTTTATCCTTGTACATAAAATATGAACCTCTGACCACAATCTTACTGCTTTAGGCACTATGCAGAAGAGAAAGAAGGCTATGAAACCAAAGACATAACAATATAAAATCATCAGGTTTTAAATCAAATTATATGCTTGTTGTTTTGGTTTTTGTTTTAGGAATTAAACCTGGTAGGATATCTTCCTTTGTCTCCATTTACATGCATTGTCTTTGCATGATGTCTTATTTTAATATTCTGAGTAGGAAAAGCATCCACCGTGCTTTTCCTGTCCCACATTTTGTTACACAATTTCCTTGTGTCTTCTTATCCCCATAGCTCTTAACTGCGTCTTGTTCACAGTAGCCAGTCTCAAGTTTTACTCTTTTTCATATTTTCATATTGGGAAGAATATTTTCATTGTGATGAAGTTGCCCTAGCGTACGCTTTCCTTGTAGTAAAACGTGAATCTCTACAGCTATGAAAGCAAGCTAATCAATGCTCAGGAAAAATCAGGAATGCGTAAGTCAGTACTTTGACTTTTATACGCATCCAGACATTATTGCTAAGATGAAGGGGTAAAACCCCCAAATTTCACTGTTTGCAGTAAAAACATCCTTCAAATTAGATAATAATGAGAATAGCAACAATTGCAGGGTTTTTAATATCCCCTGTTGTAAACATTAAAGATTTCTCTTAGGAAAGGTCACAAAATTCTATATTATTTAGACATGGAAAAGTGGTGCCGTGAAAATGAGAGTAAGAGCAACTGAGAGAACATCCTTCTTGGAGTCACACCATTTACCCACTTAGGCCCCAGTGCTATTCAGGCCATGCAGCCTGAGTAGGCACCCTATGCTTCCTAAATGCTGTGGGCATCTTCCCACAACCCAAGCAGTTGTAGGGTGCCAAAATCTGGAGGAAGCTGAAGTTCTGGAAAGGATACCAAAGGAGGTGATAAAACAGCTGCTACTTGCAAGATTTGCAAGCAGTGCTGTAGTCCTGCTCCCGCAGAACTAAGTGGGAGTTTTGTTACTGATATCTCAGAGCACAGGCTTAGCCTATCTCATCCAAATCCTGAGCTGCTCATTCATTATCTTCAGTCTGCACCTGCTTCTTCTCTACAGATTTTATCTGTAAGCAAAAGTGACCTCTCAAAGGTACTGAAGCAACAATGGCAAATTTCAGCACAACTAAAGTGCTGTAACCAAAAAGCTTTGGTCCCTTATGCTGATTCCTGATCATCAAAATACAAACACTGACTCACTCCTACAGCTTTTGCAGGAGCTTTGGTGACAAAGTTTTCTCTTTTCAGAAGAAATAAGTGATGTCTCAAAAGCTGTAGATTCTCAATAAGTGAGCGCTGCTTCTTTTACATTTCTGTTCACAGGGATAATCCCAAATTCTTTGGCCAGGTATGGATTATCATTTCTTGCACATGGCTGAGTCTGGAGATTACAGTGGATAAAGCAAGTAAAATTAATGTTGACTTTATCAGCACTAGCATACTCTTGACTGTTCCTGTTAACTTTTTTAAAATATAAAACCACAGTTGGATCCATCTAGCTTTGTATCTTGTCTCCAGCAGCCAAGACCGGAAGCTTAGTAAAACAGTGTAAAAATAGACTATGTATTCTTCTTCTGTTTACCTTATAATTTTCCAGCAACTAGTGAGGTAGGGACTTCTGGAAGTCAGGGTTGTATCCAAGCTACTATGCTTAGTAGCTACCAGTGGTCCTGTTCTCTAGGAGTTTGTCTTAACTCTTTTTGAGCCCATTTGTGGTTTTGCTTTCCACAATGTGCCATGCAGTGATAATTCTTCACTGTGTAAAAACAATTTCAAGTATTCTTCTTGATTGTTTTATTAAGTGCTCCTTTGTTATAGAGGCAATAAATGGAATTTCTTTTTTGATCTTCTCACCATCATTATTTTCTAGACTTTAATTGGATTTCCCTTAGCTATCTGTCTTTCAAGCTGATGTGTTTTTCTCTATTTTCAGTGTGAAACTTTATTACCATCTTCTCTATCCTTTATAATTTTACTAGAAAACACTACTTTCTTTAAAACTTTGATTCTACTAAAATGGCTGTTGAATTTTGCTGGATATGGAATGGGTAAGAGCTGTATGGCCAAGGGACTCCGAACTCTGAGCATATGAGCAATACAGTCCTATGACTTTGGGGGTCCCCTCATCACCTAAGGGGGGAGCTACTAATTCTTAACATTCAATTTCCCTTTTTGTCCACTTCCTAGCCCCACACTAACATTTTCAGAGTGCTTTCCACTTCAACCTCCAGATGTCCTGCAGCAAAAGTGATAGCTCTAACCAGTGTCTATGTATGTATAGTTAGGGTTATTTTTTCCCATGTATGTTACTTATCACCACTGAATTTCATCTGCTATTTTATCACGCAGTCACTCAGTACAGTCAGACAACATTGCCTCGACACCTCTTCAGTTCCATCCTGTATGTGTATAGCAACTGCAAAGCAGCTTAGATACAACATATTGCAGATGTTTAAATAAAAATGTGCAAAGGAAAGACCATCTCTTTTTTTTTTTTCATAAATGCACAGTTCTGAGTGCAAGATTAATAATTACAACAATGAAAAATTGCTGCAGAAAAGGAGAGTATCCTTCACTTGCTGTAAAATTTCAGTGCCTGTAATGCCCTTGCACATGATACTCCATGAGCAGGTTGATCATGGAGCAGGACTGTTTCCTTCTTTGGGGATTTGGAGATGCAGAGAAACACGCGCTTCAGCTGTGCACAGGGATGACGTTTCTCTCCAAATCTGTTATGTGAGGGTCAGGCAAGTGGGGAGAACCTGTGGCACCGCTCTGGGAACACCTGAGCTCCCAGCCTTGCGGTGGGACAGCCCCTGCATTTGGCTCTGTTGTTCACTAAACCCTCTCTCTGGTATATCCCTGTTGTTTCTGAGCTTCTTCAGGGTCAGAGAGAGGTCAAAGAGGAGAGTCATGGTTTTTAAGGCAATGCGAACAGGAACAAAGAGTCTTCACATTTTCCATCCACTTCTGAGAGTGAGAGTTGCCTGAAAAAAAAAAACTTTTTGATTTGACATTGCACAAATTCCATATCTAACAAAGTTCCACAAAACAGAGCTTTATTATCTTACAGCTAACCCTCAGTTTTGAAGACAACAAAAATGCCGTGCCCCAATTTCTGGTTAAGGAGTATTTTTAACCAGGAAATGTTTTTTTAGCCTAGATGCATGATAGATCAAGGGGAAAAATGGGTTTCATTGACTTTTAAAACAATCTCCATTTCAGGAAAGAAAAAAAAAAAGCCTTTTGTTCTGTAACAAGTAACATCCTTAAAGTACAAGTACAGTTCTCTCAAATCTGAAATATTATGGCCAGACTTAAATTTTTCCATTTGAATGAGGATGCTGAAAGATGAGGAGGTTTTCATTTTGTTGAAATATATGAGGTATTTAAGATGAGTGTTTTCACCTGGCTGCCTGTTTCTTCTCAGCTATCATCTCTATGCAAAATAAAGACAGCGCTGTGTGAATTTCTGATTGTATGTATACCTGCTACCAAAGCTACAAGCATCTCAGGTGAAGTAGAGGGACGACAAACTGCAGAGGTAGGATGTTAAGGAAACTGATTTCCTGGTTTCTTTAAAAGATTGTCATTTCATCTTGGTGTCCTTTTCCCAGTGGTCTTCTCTCTGCAGAGTCTTGGACTGTTTATTTTATAATTGGTTCACTAAGGTCAAGGCCTGTGCAAGCTACCATGCAAATTCAAAAGCAGTCTTGGAGGTACAGTCACAATTTAACAGCGTGACTGATAACGTCAGCTCAAATTCCTCAAGAATAAACTGTGGTTTGCTGCCATGTGTTAACAAGTAGAAGCACTTGGTTTCTAGGATTTACCCAATCAAAATACAGGAAGCTAAAACATCTGGCTTGTCAAAATGATCATAAGGTTATAGAGGGAATAACAAAGATGCCAGACAAATAAAATCCAGGAAATGAGCACAGTTTAACCAGAACATAAGTTCAGTCTCTAAACATACTGTCTTACCTTTCTGATGCACTGATTTCTATCTTTTTTTAGACTGAAATTCTCCGGGAAGGAAACTTCATGTATTTGAGGAAGTGCTAAGCATCATGATGGTATTTAGTCAGTAAGTCTTACCACCTCTTCTGCTATTTCTTAGATTTGTGATGAGAATTATTAGAAGTGACTTGCCCATTGTGACCCAAATGGAAATAAAAAAAATGCAATGAGCCATAGCTATGTGACCTCAAGCCAAACACTTCAAACTCATGTACCTAAATATAGACACCTAAATAAATGGCCTGATTTTCAGAAGCACTGTGCAACTCTGAGAGTTGTAGGTGCTCTGAAAAATCAAGATGCTTACCTAGGTATCTAAATACAGACTGAGCTTCTGAATATATTATTTAATCTGCTTCAGAATGTAAACAACTAAGAAAACAAAGGAACTACAAATACTATTTTTACTGTGCTAATTAGAAGGCCACAGAGTGTAATCAACTGCAAGACACAATTTACTCCTTTAAAGCGAATAGTGTGGTAATTATTGTTTATTAATTGTTGAGAAGTAGAATTTAGGAGCCCTAGTTCTGAAGCAGTGCTAGACAGGTTTGATGGAGAAATCCATTGTACTAGATTTATTTGCCTTTTATTAATCTTTATCCGTAATTATAGAGATTGACACAGAAAGGCTCAAAAATGTCAGCTTAAGGAGTTTTGTTTATATTGAGAGATCATAAAAAACTATGTGTTTCATTCTCTTAAAGTGTGATCCATAGTCTTAAGGATTTTTGTGTTTTTCTTTTATTTCTGAAATCTTCATTCATTATTCTGACACTTTTAGATGACTGTTGCAGGCATAATTGGAATATCACTGGAAGCAGAGGAGTGTGAATGATGAGTGTTTAGTCAGCACATGACACCACATACACATTCAGTTAATAGAAAATAAGCAGCTCAAGCAGGTAAGTAACAACTGAGACTATATTTTCGTGCCTGAATTGTGCCTAGAAGTAAAAACTTACACACACAGCCTTTTTCAACCCTTCTACTAAGACATGTTTTGTTTAGACACACTATGTTAGTGTATGCCTATATATATTATTATTTTAAAATATTAAGGCACTAGAAATCTAGAAATACATCAATGATTGACAGTTGGCCCCTAGATGGTGCCAGTGCTTACATACCGCCAGCCCTTGTGCAAGGTGAACACTGGAGATGGCAAAACAGAAATGGTCTTTGAGACACAGATATTCTTGGGCAGTCATAGCTTCTACAACACTGAGTCATTGCGGCAGAGCAACCTCTGAAGAGTGTCCATCTTCAACATAAGCCAGAGGGAAGTCTCTAGTCCTTCCTCCTGCTCTCCCAGCAGTGTGACAGAGCTCCAAAAGAGATAGCCAGTCCATCCAGGCATTATGTCCTACCAAGACACTGATCTGCCAGTCCTACCCTTGCAGAGTTGCACTCCAACTTTAACCTTTTCAGATATTTGGCAGCCTGGATATCTGAAAATCCTGAAGGAATGAGTAAGCTGGGCTTACAGCTGAGCTGGGAAAAAGGCCCTAAGTGAAGTTCCCAGGAAGGATAGGAACAGTAAAGGGAAGTTGGGAGGGAGAGAAGAAACAGGGCCTCTCACCTAGATTCTGCCCTTGGGGTGCTCCAATGCCACCTCTGGAAGAAGCCCACTGTGCTGTGAATTCATTATGTAAATCTGTTTGCAGAAAGAGCCTGTGCTAGAGATGTCCCATTCAGATGAGCAGCCCAACAAGACATCCAGCTGCACAGCATGCTCCCATGTTGTGAGATGCTCAGAGTCCAGAAGGTAGGACAGCCCCAGCTCCCACCCTTTGCCCAGCTTCCACCTTTGACCCCTCCACAGAGATGCCAATGCTGGCATGTCTCCGTGTGGAGGGATAAATGTATCTTGTCATGTGCAGATCAGTGCTGGCAGGTGTGGTAGCTCAGAGCAGATGCTTTAGTGATTGCAGCTTTTGCTATGTTCTGTCACTTGGATTTGTCCTGGCTTGTGGGTACGTAGAGAACTCATTACCCAGTTTCTTCCTACGGACCCATATGCCTACATGTGCAAACTGCACATGTCCACAAAAACCTCTGAACCAGACTGCAAGGCCAAAGTCTGTAAGAAAAATTTAGCAAGGCTGAGTATGTTGATTAATACCCAAAGGACAGAATATAACCATCTGCTGCTGATTCAGGTCTTTTTATTGTTTTAAGGAACAACCAGATCATTGTGATGAGACTGGCTTTTAACAAAGTGGTTCTTGATTTCTGTTCATGGTAAACAAAGACCAGTTGCCAGGTTTTCAGCTAGTAAAACATTCTTTGGTTTATTTTTTCAGAAAAAGGAACTTCAAACCTCAGGTTTAATGCCTGAAAATACCCTTGTAATCATCCTTTTTTATGTGTGTATTATTCCAGTTCTATAAACAAGCTTAAAATAGTAAATTATAATACCAAAGTTTGGACAGAGGAAGAGCGTCAAAGGCAGTATCTTGAGCTGTAATGAATTACTTAAAGAATACGTATCTTGCACTGTTCATCTATTCATTTTAACATGGGAATCACACTCGAGCAGCCATGTCATGATACTGGAAAGCACTTGATTTTCTATTGATATTAAGCAAATAGAAGGACACACTTAATGCTTTTCCGAGCAATGCTGGTTTTCAGAATAAAGGCCAGATAAAAGGCCAGTGCCGTGAAATTGCCCCTGGACCTGTGTCAGCAGTAAACAAAGACCAACACTATGAACCCACTGAAACTTTTGTGTTTAACTCAGAAGAGTCAAGTCTAGCTACAGTTGAGACCTTTGACATGAGAAAGAGTGACACAGCCCTGTCTTCATCTTGGAGCACACTTTACCAGTGGAAGACCCCACAGTTAGAGGAGTCTGGAAATGCAGCACTGAAGGACTACATCCATAGAGCCTCATTAGGCTCTTCTTTGGGTCAGATGTTCACAGAAATCACTGGTAATTGTCTCTGAGCAAGGTCCCAGGAAAAAGTGAATGCCAAATCTTGTCATTCCCTAATTACACTTTGTAAAGAACAGGATCCTCAGCTTTAGGCTTCTCTGGCCAGCTGTGATTACCTAATCTGATGTCTGCCTTGTGTGGGGTATTACACTCTCAGAAAAGATGTTTTATGCCCTTGTAGATGACCTAAAAGTTTCTTTATGGAAGTGGAATGCCTGTATAGAGAATTTAGGTCTTCAGACTTTTCTGATTTGTGTTTTGCAGATTCCTGAAAAGTAATCAGGTTGCCTTTCCCTTCTCTCTCCACCCTAGGAATGCACACACACCAGGTCAAAAGCTTCTGTTTCAGAAAAATGTGCAATTTTGTTTTCAGGACTATTAATATAGAAATGTAATTTCAGTCCTTGATAAAACTATTTCATTTCCTGATCTGCATTTTTACCTTATTTCAGATGGGAATCTGCTTGTTTTCACTTTGGTTTAACTTTGGTATCAGCCTGTGCTCAAGTCACTTCTAGCATTCCCTTGCTTAAGCTAACCAGATTGACTCCAAGGCTTGGCAGGCTTAGCAACATTTTCATCAACTTTCTGATTTAGCTCTGATGTCTCTCAAATTTATCAGCAGCCTTTTGGAATTACAGCCAGGGCAGTTACAGTGCTATCAATGGGAGATGTAGTATCTCCTCTCCAGCACAGAAGTTCTTGTCTTCATATCCAAAATCCATGTTATCCCCTTCAGGCATAATATCCCACTGGAATTCAGGCCCAATCGTTTGCTCATTTGCCATGACTCCTTCTTCACTTCTCTTTTTCAAAGCTGCAAAGATTTAGCAGTAATAGTTTCACTGTACTACTACATTAAGCTCTTTCAATGCTTGTTACTCCAATACTCTGCTTGGTACTTGGGAAAGATGATGTATCAAATTTCTAATGCAGTAAAAGCGATACACAAGTGAAAAAGCCTGATACAACTTAGGAAAGTTATAGATTTAGTTCCTGCCTCACAGGTAGCTGCTAGACAACCTTCTAGGTAATGCTCCTCCATAGTGGTTGGTTTTATGAAAGGACATTGTATTTTTACTCAACAAAAAACTTGTCTGTAGTCTTTAAATTCCAAGCTTTGCATTAAAACCAAGATATTTCTGAAGCATCTGGGGTACAGCTGTTTCATCAGCATCTTAAAAAGTGTGAACTAAGAGATTTTAAATATTCTGAATATTTTGACTGTAACTCTACAAGTAATACAATTTACCAGTAACACAAATATGACAGTTCCAATTCAGGAAAGCACATAGCTTATCCAAAGTCTTATAGACATACTATCAGTAAGCAGGCTTGAGTGCTTTAATGAGTATGAGCAATACTTACAACTTTTAATCCATGTGAACTTTGCAGCAGTGGGTAATTATCATTATTACCCCAAAGTATAGCTGAGGAAAGTGAGTCACTGAGGGATGAAGTGATTCGCCCAAAGAGCACAGTGAGTCAATAGGAGAGCTGGGAATAGAGTTCAGAATTCCCTGCGTTATCCATTGGAGTCCTCAGATAATATCATTTTATAAATGCTCTATCTTTGTAAAGACTTCAGTGCTATAATTATCTTCCCAGGACTCTCATGGAAACAAGATATTTATAACTACATTAAGCCTTTCCTAGTAATTTTATGATCAAAGTGAAAAAAATAAATAATGCTGCGCCAATCAGTCACATGTCCAATGTCATTCAGAATGGCTACATGATGAAAGCTTCTTCTTGGTTGTTTCAATTAAACACTTGCTATCTTTTGAATGCCTTTCTTGTGTCTAACTCCCCTTCCACTGCATACCCATGGAGAGGAAATATTTTTTTGCCATGTGATGAGCCACACATTTAGAATGTACCAAATAACTGGGAAAGATGCTTGCTGCCAATAAAGCTTACTGGTTTATGCTATAAATGTGACCATTTAAAAAAAAATATTCTTCCTAAAAGCCCTTAATATTTGCGAGTTTCACCTAAAATGAGCAAAGCTACCTCAGTATTTCCACTAACCCTTGTATATCTTTAAAATTACAACACAGATGCCAAAACTAACTGTAAACAACGGGTTACCAACTGAGGCATTTGGACCCTGGTTCAGCAAAGCACTTAAGCATGTGCTTAAATTGAAATCCATTCTTGTCCTGCAAATCCATTTTAAGTGTTTGCTTAAAGCAAAACACATGCTTAAGCCGAGTTTTCCTTGGCACAGTGCTTAGGCATGGCACAGAGCTAGGGCCTTAGAATTAATTTCTTTTTGAAAGGAAGTACTTATTTTTAGCTTACCTCTCAATGGCTACAGCCATATCTTTTAGTCCCCAGATATCTATTTTCAGGAGGCATACGTGCTAAGCCTAAACTTCTGGTTTCTGTGAGAGAAAAGATACCGAATGCCTTTACTAGCATAAAGAAAGAGACCACTTGAAGTACTTGACTGCTAAGTACAGATGAGAGGGGCCTTCAGTGAGGCTCATTAGAGGGAAGACAAAAAAGAAGTTGTGATTATTCTGGGAGGTGGGTGCTGATA
This sequence comes from Pandion haliaetus, assembly GCA_013401275.1. Lineage (NCBI taxonomy): Eukaryota > Metazoa > Chordata > Aves > Accipitriformes > Pandionidae > Pandion > Pandion haliaetus. Next base: position 137,535 of record VYZV01017680.1, on the reverse strand, counting down.
CAATGGATGATCTTTTCACCATGCTGACTTGAGAAGATTAATTTGCAGTAGGTCAACAATTTTAACTCAAAATGTTTTGATGAGTTTTCTGTCAAATATTATATTTCCACAGGAAATGTATGATTTCAGGGAAAATGTTTCTACTTTCCTGAAAAGTATCAAAAAATGTTTGGCTGCAGTGTGATAGTTTCTGTGGTTTTTTTCCTGAAACTCTTCTTTAATATACAATAAAATAAAAAAATTATTAAAGGAGATTTGATTTAAAAGAGTTTTATTGCTCATTTCTCATAACTCTAGATTTCCTCTCTCTAGTTAAGAAGACTCCTACCATTTGTTTCACTGGCTTAGACATGGGAGTTACTTATCCCAATATAAATGAATACCAACATACAGTCCTGGCCAGCGCAAACTGTGGGTTTTGCTCAGATAGATCTGGCCTATGACATGTCTGGAGGAGGAACAACTGCATTTTCTAAGATGTTTTTTGAGGGATGCCCCACTGCATTCCCTTTAACGTCCATACTTCATACAGAAGGTAGAAATACAAAGATAGGTCAAAATACACTATTTTTTTTCTCTGTGGGCTTAAAAATCTCCTGCTTCATACACCCTTGTGGTAGCAGTATGAATAAAACCTCATTCTGACTCCTGCTAGTGATATGTAGCAAAGCTTTCTAACAGTAGGGAGAGTCAGGTAAGAGGACAAATCCCCCATGGAAATTCAGCACTGCTGTATTTAAAAGCAGACTGGACAAACGCTTGAAGAAGAATAATTTAGATACTGTTAATCCACTCATGAGCAGGATATCATGATGACCTTTTAATACCCGTTTAACCCTGTCCCAGTGGGAAAGTGCTGTCTTTCCCCCCGCCAGAAGCTTCTGAATTATTTCCAGGTAGGAGACCCCATTTAGCTCTATCACTTGACCACGACATTGCTTTACTAATCCACCTCCCTTGTTTTTTTCCACCTAGGAAAGTATGGCAAGTGCATGGAGCTGTCATCCACTACATGGCAGTCACACAGCGATGGGATCCCAGAGTCAAGCCCACTTTTCTTCACCTGCTTGTTTGGTATGTCTCTGACTGTCTAGAACAGGTACTTCTTTCCTGCCAAAGCCTACACTTTAATAAAAATACGTCCTGCCTTTCAGGACGAACATTTTCATGACTAATTCTAGACTGCTAGGGAGTTGCTAAATCCAGTAGCCTGACAGAGGCAAGGCTGCTGCAGCTCCTTGCCGCTGGGTCCGGCCTGCAGCGAGGCCGAGTGTAGATTCCCAGCAGGCACATGCACAAACACACACATGCAACATCTGTATGCACTGATGGCCCCACTGGCCAACACAGACAGAAACACTCAGCATCACACAAGCAGCACCAATGGCCTTGTCCTGCTCCCCTCTCTGGCAGATCAGGGCGAAGGTCTGTAAGCATGAAATGTATGTAAAAATACACACATACAATATAGATCCCTCCAGCAGCTGGTCCTGAATCCTCGCTCTCCTCAGCTGCCTCCAGCCCAGAGACACGCACACACACGTAAAAGTGGGTCTTAGTCAACTCCCAGACTCCACAGGCTCTCCAGCAGCTGGCCTGAAACCCTTGGTCCCTCCAGCACCCAGCTCCTCCAAGTCCCTCAGCCTGGGAGACACACACTTCACCTACTCACTGTCTAGCCTGGCCGGGTTTTCACTAGCGATCACACACTGATATAACGCACCCACACCGTATGCATACCCACACAGTATGCACACCCACGCTCCCTCCAGCTGCTGGCACCGTGGACCCCCAGGACCTCTGACCCATGATCCCAGTCCAGTTCCTGCACTCACACCCCCATACCCACATGTGCACACACAAGAGTGACCATCACATTGGAAAAGATGTTAAAATGGAGAGTAAGAAGACAGGACAGACTGTGCTGATCAGGCACAGGGCATAGCTGGACAAGCATAGTGGTCAGCAGCCTGTTTACAGGCAACTAACCCCTTTTATCCCCTTATCCCTCTTTTTTTTCCACGTTTGTTCCTCCCCAACCCACCTTGATCCCTCCCTTTCCCCACCTTTGCTTCCTCCGCTAAACATCCCATAAACAGTCTTGTGCAACCACAAGCTGCTCCTCCCCTGCATTCCACAATGTGTCCCATACCCACAGGCAGTGTTCCCCCCTCAGCCCAAAAGGTGGGAGCTGCTCCTGTTCTCGCTGCTGGGTGTCACCTGCGCACACGGCCAGCCCTGGGAGGTGCTGGGCAGGGCATTGCTCAGGGTACCCACCTGCTTTTGCTCCTCTGCTCTTCTGTTTTACGGGGGTGAATGTGGTTTTTATCACATACCCTAACATTGCCCACAGGCTGTTCTTGCAGCATGTAGAAGGAGGCAGAATGTTGTTCTCACCAGACACAAGATCACACCAAGTCTGAAAAACTCAGCAATATGTAGAAAATACACCAGAATTGTGCTCATGTTTCATACAGACCAGAAGCCATGTGCAGTGGTAAGTTATTAAATATTCACAGTTTTAGTTGGCTTCAGGTGCCTTTTATTCATTCTAACCAAATTGATGCTGACCTTCAGGTTATACTTTCCTTTAGGGACCATTTTAGTTTAAAGTCAAGCTTGCCATTACGGAATTTTGATTTTTTGAGTTACCTCTCTTGGGGAAAAAAACCAAACCAAACCAAAACAACACACACAAATAAACCCCCAAAACCCAAAAGTAATTAAACAGAAAAATAAAAAGAAATGGACATTGAAAAAAAAAAAAATCTTTGCAAAACTACAAGATACCTGAACAAATATTGTGGACGTTTCCAAATTTTAAAATTAAAATACACATTTCTGGGTAATGACCACACATGAAAACCAAGGGAATAATTTACAGTTATGGAAGCGATTTTGAACAGCAGATGAGAGTGCAACACTTGCAGAGTTAACCAGTATGAGCTAAATTAGAAGTTGGACAAATCATTTTCCAGCCATATAAATCATTAAAGTTTGTTAAATTGTTGTAGCTGTAACTGAGGTAAGCCAACCATTTAATGCATTGTACAATGTGTTATTTTCCTATGGACATTATTCCCATAGTTTTTACTGTTGTTGAAAGTCTATTTGTGGTATTTTACAAATACTTCTAAAATGATGAATAATCTTTACTTAAAAGACTGAAAATACATGCCAGCTATTATAGTATATGAAATCTGACAGCAGTTAAAGTGTTGGTATCTGAACTTATTTGACAGCTTCTTTGAACAACTTTTACTAGGTATTCTTTCTAGGATTAAATATTTTTAGATTTGTGCAATTTGTTCTGTAAGTCAGTCATGTTAAAGGGAAAGCAAAAATGTTCTAGATATTAGACAACCAGCTTAATGAATAGCAATAGCTTTTCTTGCAATCACTTTTCATTAGAAGCCAAACATCATGATCAAACTTTCATTGCATATTCATGCAAAGACCGATCCTGAATCCTGTGGAGTAAATAAAGCTTAGTAGAAATTTTAGGTGCTCCAGTGGAACAAGACCCCACTGTTTCCCATGCTTGCAATTTTTCCATTACAAATGCATTTTATTTGCAAAATTTGGCACCGACTGTAGTCAGAGCAGGCCAGATCTTTACCTACCTACACACGCAGTGCTACATAAGTCATGCTAGTTTACTGTGGCTGTGGATCTGATCCGAAGGTCTCTGCTCAGCACTGTCCTGTGTTCTGTGCACACCACCACCAGGGAGCCATATGGAGTTACCAGGCTGATTTCTTAGCATGAGGCACCACTTTGGCCTTGGTTCGGAGACCTGCAGGAAGCAGTGACCTGGTCCAAGCGACCTGCTTTTCTGCTGGTTCTAGTACAACTTCCATGCAGGATTTCCAAATGGAGCAGCTTTTGGTCCTGAATGTGTGGTTGGTGAGTTTAGTATATCAGTTATTTGCAAAATCTGTGAATAATTTGGCCCACAAATTATCAGTGCAGCAGAGAGCTTGATTTTTAAACAGTAGGAGGTAGGCAATCAGGTGAGGAGCACAGATACGACTATACTGGTATGGCATACCACAACGCAGAGTACGTACAACATTTAAAGTTGAAATTAAGAACTGTTAAGGCAGAGAACCTATCTGAAGATGTAGGATAGGGAAGCAGCTCAGTGGTCCATCCATCCAGGGGCAGCTGGCAAAGGCAGGTAAGTTAGTGCTGGGCAGCTTTCATTCCCGGCATTTATACTGGACCCGGAATGGTGCCATGGGTTGCTGTGTCCCCACCAAATGTAACGGGCTCTGCAAAAAGATGAAAATCCATAGAGACATTTAAGTTAGTTCAGTTAATGGAATTATCAACCTGCTTTAATATTAAGATATAAACATATTCTTGGAGCTTTGGTCTTAGAGAACCAAGACCAAACACTGAGAGTATTTCTTGGCTTTGCCAAAGCCATTGAGTAGGGTCTTCATGGTTACTTTTTATTCTACTCACTCTGACAGAGATAACACATGAGGTCTTAAGAAACTCTAATGGTTTTGAATATCATCACCTGCATAATTGCCTGTGGGTGCAGACCCAAGTTACAATCAACTCCAGTGAGAGCTGGCATGGCAACACACCATCAGTCAGGAAGAGGAAACCTTCCTCTATGTTCTGGGTGGACTCTCTACCACTACTTGAGATCAACATCTCACGTTCTTCAAGGAGAGCAGAGGAATTAAGTTCTCCAAGCTTCCAACTTCCAGGCTAAAGAGCAATCATACAAAGCCCACGCCATTCTAAACTCCCTCTGCTCCCTGGCAGTTTAGCTATAGGGCATGCATGTCACGTTTAGGTTATGACAGGTAGACATGCTCATTTAGCAGCATTCCATGTTTGTGAGGAACAATGATTTTTGGAAAGTGGAGAGGACACAGTGCAAATAGAGAAGGAAATTACTGCTGAGAATGGAGACTGCGCCACTCTCCCTTAATGGTGAAACCTTTCTCTGCCACAGCTGCTCTGTCAGTCTTACCCTAATCATTTATCTTCCACCACTGAATGTGTAGTGGAAGAGCACTGCGAGTGCTGCATCTGATTTAATATCTTTAAAGTATTCATAATCCAGTTCCATATTCATTGTTTTTCTGAGTGGCAGAAAGCAATATAAAATCTCTTGTAATGTTTAGGCAATGATGAGAAAATACTCTTGTAGGCACATTCTTGTATAGACAGTGCAGCCCCACTAACATTGCTGGAATTACTCTGGGTTTTCTGAGTTAAAACGAAGATCAAGTTATTCATTATATGTTTTATTAACACTCCTCTCAAAATTTTGCTTCATTATATATAACCACAGTTGAGCATGGTTGTTCAGCTGAGCAACATGAACAAAGGATATAAAGATGTGGAATGCTATATAAATACATGGATCTTTTACCTCCTTTGGTACTGCATCCAAAAGCACAAATTCGTATTTGTATAGGAATAGCACAACAAACAACTGGATTTCCATGATAGCAAACCACCTGCAAGAAAAGGGAAGAAAACATTGGCCTGATGATCACACGTGTGTTATCACCAGATAAGAAACAGGGTGTCTTTGACACATTTTACATTCCATGCTTTAGTTCTGCCTGAAGGTTTATCTTCAGTAGGAAAATATGCTGTGGCTTTGTTCAGCTTCATTACTCAGCAAAGAACATGAATGTAGCGGCTGCCCCTTCTTTCCGGTGAAATGTTAGACTGACAGTATCCCTCCGACACCCTATTTTAAAACAGCCCCTTATCATTATGATTTTTTCCACTGTATAAACATTTATGTTCTTCTAATGCTTGCTGACTTGAAATAACTTCATAGGAGTGAGAAGACAGTCAAATATAGAAACGGCTATATGACTAATTGTGCTATATAAAGTTATATAATACAGCTGGGAGCCTGATGACATCAGAGTAGCTGTGACAGCGGGAGTTATTATTTAATGCGTCAGCATTAGAATGCAGTATGAGACCTAGGGGCATGATTTTTTTCCTGAAACTCTCAAGAAAGGTCTGTCTTAGTCAGTCCGGAGAAGATTTCAGATAACTGCAGGTGTCCTCTAGGCTATTACTTTTTTAATGTTGCTATATACGAGAGCTTTCTGCATTCAGGCACCAGCATGCACTATGCCAGGGTGCTCACTTGCAGAATTTAGATGTAAGTCTTAAATACCTAGTTAAAATAGTAATACTACTTTGCTTTTCTACACAGCTTATTTTCCATTATCTGAGAGATGCTGGAAAACTTGGATAAAACAGCTATTGGGGAATTCACTGGGGAGAAGGCCACATGACTGTACATGGTGTCAGCCTGGATTTGGCCTGGCAGTGTGAAGAGGAAGATAATAAGCCCCCCAAGACCCAAGCTAACTCTTGCAGAGCCATCCGGATCTGCATACTGAGCCGCCCTGTGCTCTGGAGTGGGAGGATGCTTGTTTGTTTTGGCATAGCTTCAGACCCAAATTATCTCTGCGATTTCACATTGCAATTACCTTGAGATAGGGAGCTTTTGGTGACCTTCAGCCTGGGGGAATGCAGTGCAGAGATATTTCAATGGAAATTAGCTCAGGTCAGGGAGGACTTACTAGCCCAAACTCCATGCCGGCAGCACCATATGAAGGTGGGCTCTTTACGGTCACTGCACTGTTTACACAGTGCAGCCCTGGACCCCTGGTGCTTGAGGTCCTGCCTCTGAGCCATCCTCACTGGTTTGGCATGGGTATACCATGATGCAGCCAAACGTCAAAATGCCTCTAGGTTGCCCTGAAACTGGAAATGCTGGGTTTACAGAGGGCTGTCCTTCAAACACAAGCACAGCCAGATGTGGGCTGACCGGCTCTGACACCTCTGTACCCATGACGGTTCATCTGCAATCTGTCTGAGCAGCAATGGATATAACTGATAACTGACTGCAGCACTTCCCACCATTAAATCTCAAAGTGCTTTTCCCAACAGGCTGCTGTTGTTATTCTGCTCTGCAAACATATACTGAGACACAAGGATGATAAGCAGCACACATGTCTGAGGGTGGCCAGAGGAACAGTCCCCGAGTGAAAGGCAGGACTGCAGAGTCCCAGTGCATCCTTCTCTCCCATGGCACATTGTACTGAGCAGAAATCATGAGCTTTCTTGCAGATAAATACCCCGTAGTTCCCACCTGTCTTTTGTATTCATGACTGAGTCCTAGAGCAGTTTTCCTCTAAAAAACTCTGAGTCACTGATGCCTACCCATTTTATTTAGTGGCAAGGTGTTTTGACAAAGATGTGCTTTCTGAAATCTTGCCCCCAATGCACTGCTATGTATTTGTGTTGTGCTGGAACCCAGGAGCCCAGCTGTGGATTGAGGTCCTGCAATAAGTAGAGTCCGAGAATGAAGTCACGGCTGTTGTGCTGAGGGGTTTACAATGCCAGCATAACATAGGAGACAACAGACAGAGCTATGCAAGACAAGCACAGTCTCACAGGCGCTAGTCACCTGGTTAGACACAAGTAGCTTCACTGCCATCAAAATTTTCCTTTAAGTAAAAAAGATGGCACAGACATGGCTTTGTGGGAGCTCTACCCATGTCAGTTTGCTAGAATATTTCACAAGTAAGTTATTTTCTAGCTTTCAGTTTGATTAAATTAGCTTTTGATTTCACGATGAACTTTTGCAGTGGAGAAATTAAATATTTAATACATTTCATCTATAAATCCCAGTACTGAATCAAATGAAAATGCATCTTAAACTTGAAATATCATTGTTTCATTCAGTCACACCAAGGAAATCTGCAACCTGGGATCTAGATACATCCCTTGATTTAATTTCCTTTCTTCCAAGGCCACAACATTGTTCTTTTAGAATTACTGCTGAAAAGCATGAAGGTGTGTGTTACTATGTAGAGTGCCAAAGGGTTTGAAAGGACTTTTCGTCTGTCAGCAAGAGAAAGATTCTCTATCTGTTGTCTATGTAGAAATGTTATAGTTTTCTTTCTAACCACAAACTTATTTTAAAGATATTATCAGAGTCCAGAGAACAGCCTGAACAAAGAAATTAGTCCATATATATATACAAGCAGCTTTCAGAAACATTGTTTTGCAGCTTGTCCTGTACCTGCGGATGCCTCTTGTGAATTCTGCTGTCGCCCTTGCTGGGAATGAGGCTGTGCTTATATTTACCTCAGGAATATGGTACAAGCCATGGAGGTACAGCAGTGAGTGAGGTCTGGCAAGCCTAAATGGTGAATGCAGTTTTATTAATTTTGTTTATGCCTTTAATGCCTTCACAAAGTTTATCTGACACTCATGTCCAGCCTGCTATAGGGAGCAGATTCAAGAATGCAGATTCTCTGGAACACCCTCTAGATTCCTTGCTCCACATGGGAGTCTTGAGTTAAATTGACAAGTTTTAAGGATTCTTGGTTCCTTGCTTCTTAGAGGAGACCAGGTTTTGAAGGCAGAGAATTGAGCATAGAGATGTTTGAACACAGAAACAAGGAGCAGCTGGCTCCCTGGGACTTGTTCCAGGAAGAGGGACAGCAGAGAAAACAGCAGAAGGAATGCAGGAAGCATCGAGCCTGGCATTGCTGGAGGAGTGAAGAGAGACAGGATCTGCAATTTAAGCCATCATACAATTGTGTGGGCCTTAATGCAAAGACAAGATTCAAACAGTGAGGAGCCAGTTAAGACATTTAAAGATTAGCGAAGATGTCAATGGCATCATAGAGAACGGAAAGAGTCTCAGACCAGACAAATGTTCTTTAGGTTAGTTTAGAACTGGTTTATGGCAACCTAAACACCTGTGTCTGTAAACTGGCATGTTTGTAAGTGGAGCAACTCTCCCTTGATGAAAATATGTCTTTGCAGCAGCAGAGATAGGCTGACTTTCCTCCCTGGGGGATATCCGTTGATACACTAGTCTCAGATTCTGCTTTTACATCGTGACTTAACCTGTCTTTTCCAGGAATGAAACTACTTTCAAATCAGTTTAAACAAGGTCCAGATAATACTGAATATTAGGGGACTGACAAAGAGCAAAGCAATGAAAACACTTTATCTCCAAGTGTAAGAGGAGCCCAGTTCAAGAGAGTTGTTCTCTGCAGGGTTTGGGAATAAATAAACCCCAGCTGTTTCACTGACCTTCCTGGACACTGATGGTTCCCTCCTCCGAATGCCACAAAGCTGTCCAAGAAAGCATTCTTCTCTAAATTTGCTTCTTTCCAACGATCCTGTGGGAAGAAACTTTTTTTTCCAAATCAGCCTTATATAAATAAAGCTTAACTTTATTTCTCCAGGCTAAAAATGACCTTGGAAAGCTAATCCTCAATACAAAGTTACACTAAGGCCATTTTTTTGCATTCAACCTGTTAGTGTTACAATCTAGATTCAAAAGTCAGCACCAACTCAGGGAAAGAAATGAAGGTCCCATTTGAAACATACTTAGGTGCCTCAAAGTGGTGGAGAGGTTTTCAAAATCACCCCTAAAGCATTCTTCCTATACCTCCCCATTTTTCTAAATCCTGCGTCTTGAGGTATTGAAATGACTATAAAAATGCAACTTTCTCCGTTTAAATATACACACATTCAAAGCAAATGTTCAACTAGTACCTCCCGTCAGCCACAAAATTGTATCACAGCACACAAATGGCTCATGCATATCTTGCACACAAACCATTTCTAAGATGCTGTGCACAGACAAATGTGAGGTATATGAGCTGTAACACAAGAGAAAAACGAGGATCGCATGGCCCCAAGGATCACACAGCCCCATTCTCAGGTGCAAGCCAGAGTGTGAGAAAATGAATTATTCTCAACAAAAACAGCCTCTCTATACACAGAGGGCTCCTTGCTCCATCCTGAGATGCTTTAAGAGAAAAGGAACAACACAAGGAACAAGGCAATATGGGCTAGTTTGGGTGGGTGACACTGACAGAAGTAAATCTCTTGAATGCTGGGTGACAAACTATACCAGCCTCCAGAAACTCAGTGCAACTCTACCAAGGCCTTCAAGTAACACCCTGCCAAGTTTATGATGGCTAACTCCTCTGATGAAGCTGTCTTAGAGCAGAGGTAAACTTGTGTTTGTTTATTTTGTGTTTGTTTTTTTTTTCCAGCTAGGGCTGTTTAGACCTTTCTGAAGAGGAAACCTGTTAGCATCAAAATCCAATAAAGGCAAGAAAAAAAATCTCAGCAGTGATGAAGCAAGGTGATATATTTGGAATGGCAGTGTCCAGGGGGCACTCACCTATTCCTCGTGGAAAAAGGGTGAGTTTCTAAAAAACAAGCTAACTTGCTTTTTATGAATAAAGTTACTAAAGAAATAAGCTGCTGCATCAGGGTTTCTGTTTCAGATTTCAAACAGGCAGGAATTGTTATGAGGGATTTCAAGTTGGTGAAGAGTTTGCTAAAAGGGAACTTTTGTTTAAATTACTCCTTGATGTATTTCTATAAAAAAGACAAACTGTTCTATATTGGATGGTGCTAAAAAGAGCAGTTACAAGCCTGCCCACACAGCCACCCGGAGTGGAATAATAATCAAGAAACTCTAGATGAACTACTGAGTTAGCAGAGCTAATACCTACCAGAAATCATCTGGCTGGAAAGACAAATGAACCTGGGTAAATACATGGAGATGAGCTATACAAACAAATGACAGGGAGAGGAGAGTACTTGGAATCATAGAATCATTTAGGTTGGAAAAGACCTTTAAGATCATCGAGTCCAACCATTAACCTAACACTGCCAAGTCCACCACTAAACCATGTCCCTAAGCGCCACATCTACACGTCTTTTAAATACCTCCAGGGATGGTGACTCCACCACTTCCCTGGGCAGCCTGTTCCAGTGCTTGATAACCCCTTCAGTGAAGAAATTTTTCCTCTTATCCAATTTAAACCTCCCCTGGTGCAACTTGAGGCTATTTCCTCTTGTACTATCGCTTGTTACTTGGGAGAAGGGACCAACACCCACCTCGCTACAGCTTCCTTTCAGGTAGTTGTAGAGAGCAATAAGGTCTCCCCTCAGCCTCCTTTTCTCCAGGCTAAACAAGCCCAGTTCCCTCAGCCGCTCCTCATAATACTTGTTCTCTAGACCCTTCACCAGCTTCGTTGCCCTTCTCTGGACACACTCCAGCACCTCGTCTTTCTCGTAGTGAGGGGCCCAAAACTGAACACAGTATTTGAGGTGCAGCCTCACCAGTGCTGAGTACAGAGGGAAAATCACTTCCCTAGTCCTGCTGGCCACACTATTTCTGATACAAGCCAGGATGCTATTTGCCACCTGGGCACACTGCTGGCTCATATTCAGCTGCCTGTCAACTGCCCCAGGTCCTTTTCCACTGGGCAGCTTTCCAGCCACTCTTCCCCAAGCCTGTAGCGTTACATGGGGTTGTTGTGACCTAAGTGCAGGACCTGGCACTTGGCCTTGTTGAACCTCATACAGTTGGCCTCGGCCCATTGATCCAGCCTGTCCAGATCCCTCTGTAGAACCTTCCTACCCTCCAGCAGATCAACACTCCCGCCCACCTTGGTGTCCTCTGCAAACGAGGGTGCACTCAATCCCCTCATCCAGATCATTGACAAAGATATTAAACAGAACTGGCCCCAATACTGAGCCCTAGGGAACACCACTTGTGACTGGCCACCAACTGGATTTAACTCCATTCACCACAACTCTTTGGGCCCGGCCATCCAGACAGTTTTTTACCCAGCAAAGAGCGTATACCCATCTAAGCCATGAACAGCCAGTTTCTCCAGGAGAATGCTGTGGGACATGGTGTCAAAGGGTTTACTAAAGTCTAGGTATATAACATCCACAGCCTTTCTGTCATCTCCTAAACAGGTCACCTTGTCATAGAAGGAGATCAGGTTAGGCAATCAAGGTGGATTCAGTCAGTGGGGTCTTTCCACAGTGAGCTTTGAATCAAGATCAAAGTGATACAAAGTACTACCATATTATTTGGAACATACAACTGAACTTCAAAGTTTTGCTTATTCCTACAGGCTCCTCCTTTTTATGCACATCTTCTCTGTATACAAGGCCATCTTCCAGACAATGGGGAATACCCAACTTTAAGCCAATTTATCCATGTGCTTTTGTTGTGAAATTAGTGAAGAGGAGAAAAGACAGCAAAATACCCATGCTAAGAGTCACAACTTACAGGTTTGAACATGTCTGGGTCAGGAAAATGTTTTGGATTCCTGTGCAACCAATACGGCGACAACATCAGCATGTCACCTGCAGGGATGGTGAAATTCTGAAAAGGAGAAAAAACTCTAAGAAAAGAGAAAATCACAGGTTCAGCTCACAAAACAGTCCCTCCTTAATACATCCCTTCCATCAGCAGAAGGTCCTAACAGAGGACAAGTGAAGATGGTAAAGCCACAGTGGGCATATCACATCTTTGAAGCTTCTTCTTGCTGTTGCTATTTTTTTTCTGTAAGAAAGACCTAAACAGTGGAGAAGATGGAAAGACTTTTTTTGTCCTAATTTTTTTTTTCAGGTATTGAAATAATAGAAACACTATTTCTGTCCTTTCTGCTTCTTGATGTACCATGTGAGCTGGTATTTTTTTCTAAATCTTTTGTTAAGCATTTCCTTCAATGCAAAGAAATTCATAGAAAGTCTTATGCAGTAGACCTTTACAGGACTTCAGTAATTTCTTAAATAAGCATGAGTGTTGATTCCTTAAGAGAGCATTTTTCTCCCTAACATTTATTTGTTAGACTCCTGAATGCTTACACTTCCCTTCTGAATGGCAGCGAAGAGCACAAACAGAAAAGAAGGAGTATTATCAGTTACCAAATTGTGGTCCCTTCTACTATATTTGTTGTGTCTGCTTACTAGTTCATATACCATCAGCACGGTATCTCCAGCTCAGTTCAATTCAAACTAAAAGCAATTCAAAATTGAAGGTAAGACTGTGAGTTAGAGAAGCAAAACCACTCTTAAATTAATGATGATGAATAAATCTGTTAAACAGAAGATACATATGAGATTGTGGAATATCTCTACTATTTTAATTTTATCCAGCTCTATTGGGGGGGGGCCCTTTCCAGACAAATCATACAGCATTGCTTTGGGGGAAAAAAAAACCCAAATCTCACCTGAATTCTTACTGGGTTTACTACTTTCTTGGTGATTGCACCTGGAGACCTCAGCCGTATAGCTTCCAAAGTGCACCATTTAATAAAAGGGAGCTTCTTAAGGTCCTCTTCAGAGACTTCTATTTTATCTTTACCTGTTGTAGTGTGAGAAAGAAGACTCCGGGTAAAAATTAGATTTCATACTTGTTTTGATACATGCTCACATGCCTTGCTTTAGAGCTTTTGATAGAATAACTCAAGACTTCAAGACCTTGTTTACACCCAGAAATTTTCTTCATATTTCAAAGTAAATAAATGACCCAAATCAGTGCAATTTAAGAGAAGCCACTGAAGATAATTTAATAACTCTAAAGTAGGTGTAGATATGACATTGGCCCAAAGAGGCCAAACAAAGGCCATCTTGGAAGTTAAAAGTCCGTGGACTTTTTCAGTACTTTGGTAGGACACTGCATGGAAATCTCAGGGACTGTAGGCACCAAGACAAGAAGCCATGGCTGAACTCTTGGGCTATGTTAACACCAGTATATAAAACAGGGCCAGGAGAAAGGCTTAAGCACTGGTTCATGTTTTGCCTTATTGGTTAATTATTGATATGTTCCTTGATGTGGTTTTAACCCAAGTCAACTAAGAGTCTTCCATGAAAGTCTAAGCATGGTTCAGGGGACTGTGTATGTGAATGACTGCTCCCAGTAGGTGACTGGGTTTTGAGGGAAAGGGATGAGTCGGGCAGGGGTGAATCATGCTGGACAAATTGGCCTCAGATGAGAGAAAAGAGAACAGTTCCTGGCCTGTCTTTCCACAGAATAGCTGTAATTCTGGTGAACGTCACACCATGAAAAGCAGCTGAACTGAAAGACCTCATCTGACCCAATCGTAGATGCATGAAAAAAGCACAAGACTGGTTAATACAAATCTAGGTCTAAATGATAGGTCTGGAATGAAGAGACAAATATGTATGATTCTTTTTCTACCTTCTTTTGCTAACATCAAAGGTGGTTTTGCTTAAAAATATGTCTTGAGCATATGATAAGTAAAAAGCTCAGAGCTGGACTCCATGTTATCAGTAGTACCCATAGCAGCAACATTCATTATTCCCAGCCATTGACCAAGTGTGCTGTGTGCTAGGCCAACACAGAATAAATCATTTCTAGGTTCCAGAAGGACACAGTCGGATTTATTACCTGCTTTGCCAAAAACAGAAGCCAGATCTTCCATGATTTTCTTGTAAATGGAAGGATAAGAGAGTATGAAAACAAGGGTCCAAAATGCAATCTAAACAGAGATGAAAGTACTTTAACTCAGGAATATGGTACAGAATTACAGTATCTTTGTAGCAAATCACAAAGGCAGGTGAAAACATTTGCACTTTTTTGTATGTGCCTGTTGTAGCTGGGATGCACAGGGAGCTGTGCTTCCTGGGTAAATCCGCATCTAAGGGCTCAGATCCTGGGAGATTATGTCTAGGCATCTGCTGTGTACTTATCTTCAGTGAACATTATATAGCTTTGGCTTTGAGCCACAGAATCCTTTCTTTAATTTCAATTAATTAGGTGTTAAAATGAATTACTAGATCATTGTGTTTGATTAGATTTAGCTGCATGAATAGAAAAAATGAAATAGTAAATTCCTACTAATATTAGCAGAAATGCAGCTAAATAATTTGCAGGGCATTGTCACAGTAAGTCACACTAAAATTGGGAGGAAAAGTTTTAATTAACAGCAAAACAAGCACTAGTATATCCCCTTTAGAAATAATTTGCTAACTGATTATGCAATGAAGCTGAAAATCAAGAAATTTAGGAAAGAAGAAAATCCTCTTAAGTAGGATGAAACCAGAAGGACTCGCAGCACTGCCAGGAGTCTCCCTCCTCTTGCTGAGCTAGTGGGAGATGCAGTCTGCACACAGATCTGGTTGCGGGCCATCTTTGCTGGTGAGGGATAAGAACTGTTACTGTTAGTTCCCAAATATCCCCACGCGGATGCAGCCCTCCTGCAAAACAAATCTGGTAGCTTAGTTTTCTTGTACAGCACTTGGACACTGTGGCTTCACCCATGGGCTAAGGAGGGATAACTGAATTGTTTCAGATAAAAGGGTTTAACACGCTTGTAAAAAATCCCCTTGGAAGGTGCAAGGCCTTTTTTCATCATTCCAGTCACCAGAACAGTGGTTGTGACTATTCTGAGAAACAACGAAATATCTGTATGTCTATTTACAGCTGAATATTACAGAAGTAAGCAATGATAGTGTTGTGGAAGGAATGTCAGTTATCCTGATAACAGACAGCGGGCTATGCCTCTCACTTATACCCACATGTGAATCCACAGAAACCTCACTGAAATGGATGAAATTCCTTTAGGGTAAATTGTAGTAATATCCAATCTACAAAAACCATAGATATATCCACTAGCAGTAAATAAAAATAACGCACTATCATTTTTTTCTAAATCAGATCTGCAACGGACATAACTGCTGGAAAGAGCTTAATAGTCACGGTAAATAAAGGATGTTTTTGTTGCTATGGATTTTTCATCTGAGAAATTCCTATAAATGTCTTTGGTCAGCCTAAGCAGTGTTAGATATATCGGGCTTGTTAGCATGCATTTATCTGTATCATTAATCCATCAAATCCGTTTCTAACACAGACAAAACTTAAGTGGCAGTAGAATCAAACTGTTGCTCTTCTTCCCCTGAAGCAACACTGGCATTTGTACAGCAAATCCCCCAAAGTGAAAAAGCCAAATTCACTCAGGGATTTACACATAGATGAAGTTACTCTATATTATGCTTTTGATATTCTTTACAACTGGTAACACCAGGCTATGTAAAATAGAGTCTCTACTACAATACAGCCACAGTACTTCAAAATAGAGTTAAGTGCTCTTCACAGCTTAAGGCTGTGATCTTAATACCTATGAGACTTATGTTCCCAAAATGTTATGATAGGGGACATCATAATTTAGGAAAAATACGAGAAGCGCTTTTCTTTTCATTGCTTCTCTGACATTGCAGCCTGGGTATATTTGTAGTGATGCATGATAATCCCTTCTTTGGAATACCTGCAGTGTGTGTGACCTCTGGTTCAAAGTCTTTGCTTCCCAAATACAGGCTTTTGAACAGGATAGAGAGAAGGTGTTTCTCTAGCTGATGTACTTACAGGGACGGCATTTGCTTGGGAAGCCCAGAGCATTAGCAGGCCATAATTGGGAGCTAGATGTTTTCCTTGCAAGTTATCCAGGAGATGTTGCAGTAGTGTCTGTTAAAAATAAAAGATAATAATGTGTATTTCCAAAAATATATTAAAATCTAGTTTAGGGTGGGGCTTACTAGAATTCAAGGATATAACGTAAGATTACTTTATCAAAGAGAAGTAATGTTAATTATGGGGTTTTTGCAGTCACAGAGTAGAGATGGCAGCTGTTAAAAGTGAGACTCACTCATAGGCAGAGGGCTGGAAGAAGTCAATGCACCACATGAATCCCTACTGAATACTCACACTGCCCTCCATTTTCTTAAAGTTTTTATGGGATTTGGTTCCCTCACTCCCCGTTGTTGCTTGTATGAGGAGGAAAGAAAAAAGAAATCTATTCTTTTTTAATTCCTGCTCTACTTCTCTACTTTAAAGAACCTGAAAATGGGATTGAACAAGTTGAATGAATGGAAATGAAGAAAATGTTCTCTATGTTCCTGCCAAAAAGGTGCTTGTTATGAAGAGATGGTCTGACATATCAGCAAACTCCCTAGTTCCAGGTGCTTTGTTAGTGACCTAACCAGTGACTTCAATGGCTTGATATTCTTTGAAACTATAGCAACCGTGTAATATCCTAGGATCAGCTTTTGTTTATACTATTTCCTTAAATACAGGGCAACCATGCATTCAGGGCAAAGCTTCCTGTCTACTTTTCAGAAGGGAAAAGGCTGACCTTGAATAAAAAATGACCGCTCTGTTTTCCAAATTCCTGCCCAATCTAAGACACCGAGTTCATGCCTCTTACTTCCTGTACCTTCTTACTTCCCACCATCCCCTCTCCAGTCCTCTTTCTTTCCATTATTCTGGTTTATTTTACAAAAGAAATTGTGGTATGTAAAGCTTTTAAAGTCTAAATAAAACCTGGTTTGTTTAATGATCTGTTCTATAATCATTTGGTAGATCAAAATTTCCAGGCCAGTCTGCCCTTGTGTTTGTCAGCCGTATAGACAGAATTCCTGCCATAGCTAAGGAGAATAACCAGGGGGACAGCTTATCACAGCTTTGACACAATCAATATTTAGGGTACTTGGCTTCCAATCCAGTAATCTGCTATTTTCTACTAGTCTGGCTGCTGGAAGATCTACTCACTCTACACCAGGGTTTAAAAATAGTACATGTAAGGTTTTGAAATTTCACAGCATGGTACCCTTAGAGAAACAGCTGAAGAGGTCTTTCTTTCACCTCTTTCAACTGCTCACTGCAGCTGCGATACCGGAGGCTAGTGACGGGTCGTAGCTCTGAACCCTTGGCTTAAAAATCCCCAGAGGAAGATGCCAATTCTCAGAATTGTAGGAAGTAAACAAAATTGAGGAGTAGGACTCAAAATAATGGGTCTGTCCTAATGTGGGTGATAGCAATACTGGACAATTGGCTTATTTCTTCTAGTACTGAAATAATTCCTGCCCTCCATTCCTTCAGTCAGAATATACAACGCAGTCATCTTATTTCATAGCCTCGGATGTTTACCTTGGATGTGGTCTCTGAAGGGTTGGTCCTTTCAGCATCTGACACTACTTTCTCAAATAATTTTAGAAGCCATTTTTTTGATTTAGACCAGTTCCTGTAAAGAAAAGCAACAAACAAGAAGCACTTAACTGAGGCAGCACAAACCAACATTTCCTTTTCCATGAGAAGGACTCCTTGGTTTCTTTCCAAAAGCCCCTGGGCAGCAGTCAGTTGATCAATAGTTAAGTGTCAATCTGACTGACAGTAGTGTTGACTGACATGAGGAGCAGCACATCTGAGACCTTCACCTTGATCAGACTTCATCTTGCAGCCAGGACCTGTGACTGCAAGACTCCAAGATTTTCACATCTATTCCACTACAGGTTTTCCTTGTGGCTTTGGACAATTGTTTAGGTCAATCTTTTCAGTAATGACTTCCCCTGAGAAAATAAAGGCCACGTTTTTAGAGCATCCTTAGTTCTTTCTGAAGGCTATTTTGAGGTGCTCAAAGTGCTGTCATGGCCCTGAGAGGACTGACAGTCTCCCTTCCTTGGTGTTTGGTTGCCCCTACTCAAGGTCAGGTCCGCGACAATGCAGCCATGTAACCTGGGATCAGTCAGCTGGGAAAACAGCTAAGGTGTTGGAAGGAGCAGAGAGATGCCTTGCTGGTGACCCCCTGAGCTTGGGACTCACATTTTGGCTCAGGCCTTTGCCCTTTGCCCAGTTCTGCTTCTCCCTGACAGGTCCAAGCTGGACCCTGCCCACCTAAGCAAGGTTGTTTCTGCTTTATGCCAGGAAAATGCACGAGACAAGGTCAGAACTTTTTTGAAGCTCCTAGCTGAAAGCCTGCCTGACCCGAGAGTGCACCATTGATAAAGACAGCACATCATCCTCCAGGGGAAGTGTCTCTCTGTTGATATCCCAGCAAGCAAAATGCCTGTAATGCATGCACGTGGTGTACCATCTCTGCTCTGTTACCTCAGGAAGCACTCGGGCATCTGAGAAGCATATTCAAAGTCCTCATCGTACTTCTGAAAATGTTCTTCAAACTCCTTGATTTCACTCTGACTTGTTGGGCAGATGCCTTTCCCAAATAAAGTGTTCACCACTGCTGGATACATGACATGCCTGCAAGGACAAGATCCCCATGAGTTACAGGCCATAGGGAAGCTGTTGCAGCTTTAGGTCAGGACGCGGCATGTTGAATTGCCAACACTAGAAATGCGGGACTCGAGCATCATGCCAGTATGGAAGGGCTGGCACAAGGCTCATACCTCACTCATACCCTCATTGCAGGTTTTAAGCAGAGCCTGGGAGATACATGGACCTCAGGTTAGTCCTCTGCATGTGGCTGAACTTCACCTGTTAGTGTTTTGTCACTTGAGCAGGGGCAGAAAGTCTCTGGGTGCTGAGGTCCCCTTCTCCCCATTAACCATCCCTCTTATTTCAGGTTAGCCCATATGGACCTTGCAGGCATTGCACAACCCCTTCTGCAACCAGACACCCCAAGAAATCCTTCCTCTGGCTGCAGCTTTGCTGGACTGAAGAATGCTTTTTTTTGTTTTCTTTTTTTATCTCACTTCTTCCCTATTTGCTCGTCTGTTACCCTGCAAACTCTGCCCTCGTTTCCCAGGCCGCTTCACCTGTAGACTTGAGCTCTGAGAAAACTTATGCAGCCTTTGCTGGGTTCCAGCCACTGCTAAACACGTATTTCATTCAGGCAACGGCTCTTTCACGTTCTTGCTTTTCTACAGATCGTAAGGAAGGTGGAGCCACCTACTGGCTCTGTGGATTTTATTTTGGGGCAACTAAATCGCAAGTATCCAGGGCATTACAGTCCAATTCTTCTGTCCTGTGTTGTCTGGCAAAACCGTAAGAACAGATCACACTCAGCACAGATTTACTGTGGATGACTCCTGTGCATTCTGCAGTTCATCATCTAGCCTATGACTTTTTTTTTAATTTTAGACAAATAGGAGCTGATTCGGATTTGATGACCAGTGTCCATGATGGCCATGGCAGTGGGAAGAACACCCTGTTCGCCAAGGCTGCATCAGGGATGCAGTAGGGAGCCATGCATGCTTCATGTATGAGTTGTACACCCATGCCACCTTGGGTGGCCACATCATGTTGTGGACCACGGTCTGTGCTGGTGCCAGTACAGCACAGAAAAGCATGTCCATCCCTGCCCTCAGAAACTTGAGCCCAGGCAAAAGACCACGGATGGATTCAGACAGGGAAGTAACAAGAAAACGTGAGCCAATATTAGCATACCAGGCAGCACACTAACGATTTGATGACTGTCCATTTTTCACAAGAAGCAGATGTGACTTTGGTCTCAGAAGACAGGTAGGGGAACACCATAGGATGTGGGGGTTTGCACACCATTAGTGAGACCAGTGGGACTGAGGGCTGGAAGGTTTCAAAGACCCTTTCCCCCACATTTTTCCCCAGTTAATCCAAATTGCAATAATTGAAGTGACAGGTGCTCAGTGTTTTAGCTGCAGTAAAATGCTGTATCTTAGATGTATTATGCAGAAAAAGTCAGCAAAAGACAATCTGGATGTGAGATCTTTGAAATAGGCCCAAACCAAAGGCAATACTCAACCTGTAGTCCTAATGGACAGGCAAGATATAGGTGTCATCCCAGGTGATCAGGAATAAGTAGGAATTAAAAGCTCTGTTGTTGTCATGTGAAACTGTCAGTAAAGGGATTTTTTTTTTTACATGAAGGATGAAGTTCTGGCAGCAAAGTCAGCTGCAGAGGTCTTATTTAAGTTTTGGGCTAGGCTTGGCTGAAAACATGCAGGCAAAGTTTTCATCCTGCTGAAGATCAAGCATTTTGCCTGTTCTTAAGTTCGTTACAAACACATGAAGCTTTTATGCCATCTTTTGGGAAACACAGTTTGTTGGAAGATGCTGTGTCTTCTTTTTTCTTCCAAATAGGTAATTTAGACATTTCTCCTAGCTGGAGAAACACCTTTAGATGAAACCCTGCCCACTCTGGGAGCCACCTGAAACTGTGAAGCAGTGGTGAATATCCTGACCCAGATTTTCTAAGACTTGAGAGCCTGAGCTCCACCTGCTTTACAGTAACATCTCTGCTCCCATATAGGATACCCATGCATTACAGATGTGCTGCAAAACTCCCTTACCTTACCAGGTCGTTGAGGTCACCTGTGCCCTCCATGCCCAGGTGTGCCATGTGCTCATGTAGTTCCTTACACAAAGTGCCCGTGAACACGTGCAGATTAGAAGGACCCATTTTCCCCTTCAACATGCTGTAGAGGTTACCGTGGTTCTGATAAAATGCTTCTGCAGGGACAGAAACTAAATACAAAAAGAAACAGAAATTGTTTTGGAAAGTAGATGAAGTACATTTTCACTGAAAGATAGAGTGAAAATTTTTACACGTAACTTGTGACTCTAATTTAAATGCCGTAACACTAATTTTCCTAGAGTGAAATTCCCAGAAAGCTTCCTTCTAACCCTGTAAAGATTTTGGTGAGCCCTCTGCATCTACCAGTCTGTGTAACATCTTCCTGTCTCAGGAAGCTTCAGTGCCAGAATCAACAATCCAGAGTTTGCCCCCAGCTTCAGTGTGGATGTACAGAGATGTGCATGTGCTCCACAAAACTGACTGAAATGAAAAATAAATGAATCCAAGAAAAAACAGTTTGGCTCTTCATGCTATAGTAGTACATCCTCTCAGTCACACCAGGAGAGGCTGAGAGAGCTGTGACTGTTCAGCCTGGAGAAGAGACGGCTCAGGGGGATCTTACCAGTGTGGATAAATATCTGGTGGTGGGAGTAAAGAAGATGAAGCCACTCTCTTCTCAGGACAGGAGGCCATGGGCACAAATGGGAATACAGGAGATTCCACTGAGACGTAGGAATATTTTTATTGTGAGGATGGTCAAGCACAGGAACAGGTTACCCGGAGAGGTTGAGGAATCTCCATCCTTGGAGATACTCCAAACCCAACAGGACACAGCCCTAAGCAACCCGGTGTTGCTGACATTGCTCCAAGCAGGGGCTTGGACTAGGCAATCTCCAGCAGTGCCTTCCAGCCACAGGAATTCTGTGATTTAATCTTTCTGCCAACTTGCTTCTCTCTCATTTCACAGTCCAAAATTGCCAAACTACTTGAAGAATTCTTGTCTGTGCGATTCCACATGGATACAAGCACATGAGCTGATGGAGCATGCCACTGTGGATGGGATATATACCTCATCCCTTTCTAATGACTGTTGTACTACAGGGTAACAACTAATTATTGCTACAAGCTGATTTTCAAATTAAGTGATAGGACAACATACTATTGCTCCAAACCTGGTACACATAGGTGGAGCGTCTAGCTGCAGAAAAGGACCTGATCTCAAACTGGGGTTGCCTAATGATAAAAGTAATAACAGTCCCTGGTTCAGAAACCTTTGATCCCTTGAGACTGAATCCAAATCACTCTTGAGGCTTACAGTGCTGGATCCACACAAAGGAATTTCATTTTGCCTTCATTTCATAGCGTGGTCATGGGTCAAGATAAGCATTTCAGGCATGATCAAAAAGCCGATGGGCTTTGGATTTGGCTTTAATGTTCCTGGGTAACTAGATTTGATTTCCATTAAAAAAGAGCTAGGTCTCATTTACCTGCATTCTCGACAGCTTGTTGTACTGCCTGCTCAAAATTTAAGTCTTTAGATTTAAAAAATACTTCAGTTCCTTCTTCCTCAGTCACAAAAGTAAACCGTTTTCCCAGAGCGAATATTGTGAATACAGGCCCATGCTGGAACAGACAAAGATTTCATATTACTGTTTTGTTATCACATTTGATGGGACCCCCAACAGGACTTCAGTGCTGCTGAGAGGTCAAGAGAAGGGAGGACCTGGTCCTTCCTGCTCTCTGTACACCTTGGCTCAGAAATGCACAAGATGAACATGAATCAGACCAGAATTTGTAGACTTACAGACCAGAAGGGAACATCACAGGGGCCTGCCTGACCTCTTGCAGAGTAGAAGAGATTCCTTCTCTGAGATTAACATTTTGTATTTGAATTACATTACAGTTCAAACAATACAACTTACTTGGATTTAAAGAACTCAAGTGATGGATTATCTACTGCATCCCTTGGCTGCCATAGCACAGTACCCACATTGTAAAAAATCCATAATCCTACCTATTTCAATCTACATTTTTTTTTCCAAGAAGTTCCCACTCCTGCATCTTTTTACTGTTTTTTTAATTTTCTTTTCTAGTTTAAAGGTTCTGCTAATACCAACAATTTCTTTCTTGTACAGGTGTTTAAACATGAATATCAAAATAGCTAACAATCTTTGAGCAGAATAGATAGAGTTTGTTGAGACTTATATTCAGGGAAGGTTTTTGATGCATAAATCATTATTTTGTTTTCCCTTAATCTAATATACTACAGCCCTCCCAAAAATTCAGCAATAAGTGTTCACTTCTGAATTCCTACATGGTTTAACCTCAGCCAGCAACTAAGTACCACGCAGCCGCTCGCTCACTCCTCCACCCTGCAGTGGGATGGGGAGGAGAATTGGAAAAAAAGAAGTAAAACTCGTGGGTTGAGATAAGAACAGTTTAATAATATAAATAAAGAATTAATAATAATAATAATAATGAAAAGGAAGATTACAAAAAGAGAGAGAAATAAAACCCAAGAAAAGAAAGACAAGTGATACACAATGCTATTGCTCACTACCTGCTGCCCGAGGCCAACCAGTCCCCAAGCAGCTATCTGTCCCTCCAGCCAATCCCCCCAGTTTATATACTGAGCACGATGTCCTATGGTATGGAATACCCCTTTGGCTAGTTTGGGTCAGCTGTCCTGGTCATGCTCCCTCCCAGCTTCTTGTGCATCTGCTCGCTTGCAGAGCACGGGAAACTGAAAAATCCTTACCGTAGGATAAGCACTACTTAGCAGTAACTAAAACATCAGTGTGTTATCAACATTATTCTCATACTAAATCCAAAATACAGCACTGTACCTGCTACTAGGAAGAAAATTAACTCTCTCCCAGCTGAAACCAGGACACTACATTATGAAAAAGATCACTGATATTTGTAGAAACTCTCAACTAGCAAACAAATACGCAACACCTACTGGCTGTCCAATGTACGCATAAAAAATTGAAATTAGGAAATGAAGCACCTTTAGCATCTTCTTCTTAGCCAAGGCAATTTCTGCTCACAGGCAAAAGCCTTGGAAATCAGAAGACCAGCTTTTAGATTTATATGCACACCACCTTCTTTTGGCAAAGTTATTGCACATATGGAAAGGTTTAAGGCTTTCATAAAGTCTCTAGACACATCAAGGAACTGGATTTTCTTTTTCAGGATACATTGCTGACAAGGGTGAGAAAAGTTTGCTGTTGATCTGTTTGGAGTATTGAAAAGCCTTGAATCCACCTTGCTCACATGGTTTATGCCATTGACTTTAACCATTTCTTTTGTTGTCTGTGTCTGTATTGTAAAGCCTGCTTCATCAAAAGCTCTTTGAAGCCAAGGAAAAGATTCCTCTTGACATCAATTGAATTTTGATTGTGTCCTTCAACTGTAAATTATTAAAGAAAAAATGACTGTTTAAACTCTCTGGGTGATAATAAATAAAATATTGTTTTAATATATCTGAATGGCTAGGTTGCTTTTTTATGGATAACAGCATGTCCTCATCATCAGGCTAGATAAAAATCAGTGAATTTGTACTGTGTTTGTTTTTAAATTATGTTTTTTAAACTTTAAATTAACATTACAATGTGCTTAAACTAATTTTAAAATAAAATTAAATTTGCACTAATAGCAACCTGCAATAACACTTAATTATTCAATTAAGGTCACATTCAATTAAAGATTAGAACACTTTATTTTAGATGATTACATGTGAGCAAGATACCTAAGCTCCCATTATAGACAACAGAGATCAAGTCTATGCAGCCAGGGGAGCCTAAACACTGATTCATCTGACCAGCTACTGCACACCTCTGTTTTTGAAACTGAGCTGAACTGCCCTTAGACTCCACTGATAGGACTGACTACGTGTCCACTGACCATCAGTAAAGCTTGGACGTCTTTCTTACCTGTAAACACCTACACAAACAATCTGGTTTTGAATCTCATCCAATTTCCTGCAATCTATTTAGAGTAATTAAAATTAAACCAATATTAAACAAAATTGAAATAAAAAAAAGCTCCATAAAGGATATCCAGAACAAGTCAGCTTCACTGAACAGCACAGTGATGGTGGATATTCAAAGACATGTCGTTCAGAAAGCAGAATTTTGTGTCCAAACAGGAAATTACAAATAAATATGATACCTAATAAACGTAAAATTAAAATATTAAAAAAAGGTTTGAGGCTCAAACTACTAATAGCAATCCCCATCCCCAATAATAAAGACTTTTCCAAACACACCAGATGCAGGAAATCTCCCAGTGTGTTGCTGAGCCTGATAAATGCTCGAAGTGTAAAGAAACCAAGCGGGGAAGCAGTCTGAGTTAGTGATTACATCCGTTTAAGACAACTCCCACCCTGGAGCCTTTCACTGAGAGTGATGCACTGAGACCTTGTTTCAAAGAAAGTATTAAGTAGACTAGACAAGCGCTAGGTAAATCAGTGATAACTATTTCAATTCAAAACTCTAGAGGGATTGAAATATGAAGTTGCAGAACTACCTACCGTGATCTGTTAAATCACCCTCAGCAACAGGAGGATGGACAGGCAAACATGGTGCCTTTCTAAAGGGCTCCTGAAAGAGGACCTGGGAAGCCTCAGAGTCATTCCAGTACTCAGCAAATTTTTACAAGCATTATCAAAAACCAGGGTTAGGTGTGGATAAATAGGATGTACTGAAAAAGAGCCCACTACAGCTTTTAGGCTCTTAAACATATTCCTAATTCATTCCTTAGAAGAATGGATTAAAAGTTTGTACATAATCTGGAGTCATTTGGGAGTCTAAACTATGAGGAGACCTAGAAACATCACAGAAGAAGAAGGCCTAGAAGAAGCACATTCTGAAATGACCCCAAGATCTATTATACAAGTGCCAATAATTAATTTAGAGCTTGCATCTTGCTAGGAAAGGAGCAGAGAAAGGACAGCAAATATCTAAACCCATCCTGTGCTCACACCTTCAGTTTAATGGGTGTCTCTGCCCATTCCATCCCAGCAGGATATATGGAGCTAGAAAAGGCAAAGGGACGGACAGCAAGCATGAATGAAAGTTTTCAATAAAAGGAGACTAAGTGGAATTAGATCCCAGGAAAGGTGAAAAGAGAGTAATTATTCCCAGTTTCTCATAATGTAAAAGCTAATGGGCACCTATTAGAAGCTAGCTTTCTTCATATGATTCATGGTTAAATTATGGATTAATTGCCATGGGATGCTGTGGAAGCCAAAATTACACACAGGGTAAAAAAAGGGGGCTGTCATAGTCAGATCATCTGGATGCAAATTCCAGCCTAGGAAGTCCCTAAACTGTTGATGGCCAGAAGCTGGGAAGGAAAAGCAGAAGGCAGTGTACTCTCATCTGGGTGTGCTCCTGTACACTCTGTTACTGAGCACCTACTAATAGCCACTCTTCGAGACAGACACCTGAATAAACAGACTTTTCATCTGTGCCCGTGTAATTAAGATGATGTCCTCATGTCATGAAATTAGCTAGTGGAACAAGCTGTCAAGGAGTTCTGCATTTACCATCATTGTGTTATGGGTGGGTACCAATGAAGCGTGGGCATTGCCTGCCAACACTGTGTCCCCGTTTACTGTTCTGTCTGAAACAGTGTTTGAGGAGACCTGATGACATATAGAGATAGAGAAAGCAAAATAAAAATCTGTTAGGATTTAGGGCCTATGAAGCTGCTTTCACTTATGAAAGTTCGTTCTTTCCCAAAGACTTGGAAACACCACACAAAACAGCAGTGCCACGATGACAGGCAGACCTGAGCTTACATGAAAGTAACACTCCAGAGAAATAAAAACTTCAGAAGGACGTTCTCCAAAATCCCAAAGGAAGGAAATCAGGAAAACAGCCATTTTTCCCAGGGGCACTACCAGGCAGGGGGGAACCACTCTCAGCTGAGACAGCTGCAGCTGTGTCGAGACTTGTGTTGGGAGCAAGGTGCCATTTTCTCTCCCTTGGCATGCACGCACACACAGGTTCAGTGCCACGTCCCCTCTCTGTCTCACAGACTTTAGCATTTTGGTCTTCTGTGCACAGGACGAGGCTCACAGACCATTAGCGACTCAGCTGTGGACACCGTCTTCAGAAATGCTCCACCAGAAGCCTTGTCCTCTTCTCCAGCCTGTTTCCCGTCCACCAAACCTCATGCAGGATGCACGCCCCTTGCCATCTAACCCAGCGAGCCATCCCTCACACAACCACACACAGAGAATAAGGCTGAGAGGCATCTAGCTGAGTCCTGAGACACGGCACCATGTCCCAGACACAATCAACACACTGAGTGACACATGAATCCACAGGTCCATGCAACAGTGCAGAACAATCCCATGGGTTTAACTGATCTTTTCTTGTTAGCTTAATTAGCAAACTGATCAGAAGCATTTGAAATTCCTTATTAACTCTTATCATGTTTGCCAGGCAAAGCTGGGAACTACATCCTTCAAACCTCTCATTAAGCAGCTCTACCTGTATTTTATGTTGCACGGTGGCTCTGGTTACCCACCGTGCCTGTCCCATACTGCCTTGCAAAACTGCTTTAACCAGCCAGCCAGCTTTAGGAGGAAGAGGTGGTATCTTTTATTAGACCAGAGATTAAATATTTTATTAGAGCAGGGGATCTTTCTTTTCTTAGATCCACTGATGACACAAGGGGAAAACCAGACAATTCTTCCAGCCCACATCTTCTTCTGTAGGAGGAAAACAGAAGCAGTGAACTGCAAGCAAAGTGCAGGTTGGAAGCAGTGGAAGTCTAGAGTGTTACTCCAGGGCTTGAGAGAAAAATCAGCGAGGGATGTACACGAAAGTCAATAATAAGAAAGCTGACTCTTTAAGAAAGAAAAAATAAATACTTGTCACTGACAGACTGAAGGATTAATCCAGGGGAGGAATTTTTTAATTGCGAAAGTCTCCCCTGAAGGTAACAACTCTATGGAGCTGAAGAGGTTTCACACTGCCTAGAGCCTGTTTCTGCATTAAGTTTTAAAAGGGCAGCTTGCTTGTACTAAGGACACTTAACCCTGTTCTGGCAATATTAAGGAGCTTGGAATTACTGCAGATGTATTTTGCAACCTTTGTAATGCCTGTTAATGAGCCCTTTGGCAGCAGCACCTGTTTTCTTTGGCTGTACTGCGCTACAGTGCGTAGTCCTTTAAAAGGGAGCAGGCAGGAAAAGGCTTATCTTTCCTGGTCTCAGCACATCATTCCAGTGTGGGAGGTGGGAAGGGAGGGAGGGAGACGTGCCTGTGGTGTTTAAGGAGAGGAAGGGGAGAGCAAGAGAGGAGCCGTCCCCAGGGACAGGGAGACCGCCGGAGGATCATGCTGCAGGCAGGCCACCAGCCTGAGGGTGACAGATGGGAAGGTCCCTCTTGGCCCAGGGGGACAGCAGGGGGAGGTCACAAGGATGCAGAGTCGCTGGACTAAGAAAAAAGTCAAAGGAAAGGTCCTATCTGCAAACACACAGGAAAGGGGAGATACATAAGAAAGCCTTCTCTTTCTGCTTTGCCTTATTTTGAGTTTTCTCCCATTGAAAATGTTTCTTGTTCTAGTTTCTGTCCCAACAAAACCTGGGGTTTATGAAGTCCTTCAGGTGCTTCTTGTGTGTTCAGATGTGGCAGCAGCTGCCACAGCACCAACAATGGCCTAAAGGGTCTCCAGGCAAAAGAACATCAAAATTAATGGACCCAGAGCCACTAAGTTTGCATTTATACTTCAATACATTCTTTAGTATGTATAAGTTTTGCTCCTTCAATCTGTGAATGAACCTCCAAAAAGGACGGTTCTTTCAGGTTTGTTTTAAAATTTTGTCTAAGAGATTTTGCTAAAAGCTTCCTGGGAAAAAAAGGCAACTAAAGCAAGCTTAAGTCATGGTGAAACATCTGTCCTCAAAAGGGATTGCACTGGAAAGGACAGTTTGGCAGTCTGCTTTAATCTGGTTGCCACCAGGATATGTTTTCAATAGAACAAGGAGGTTCTCCAACAGCCTCATATCAGAAGAGTCACAGAAACATTATGATGGGGTTTTTAAGTGAGGCTTGATCAGTTTATTTAAAGGGTTATATGGCATGGTTTCTGAAATAGTAGGAGAATGGACTGGGATGAGTTTTCTTCCAGTCCTACATTTCTGCCCTAAGATGAATGAACAAATAACTGATCATGGTATGCATAGATGAAAGATACAGGGGACACATAGTAATGTAAGGTTAAAACCAGCCTGTTAAGTTCAAGGAAGCCAAGGAACTTCAGATCATACACCTGAGCTTACTCTGTGGTGCACCTAATGTGCTTTAATACAAGATTTACAGCTCTTGATGTTCTTACACCTCATACTTCAGCTGATTATACTTCAACCCCTGCTTTCATTTAACACCACGAGTTTGTAACAGTCATGGCTGCAAAGAAGTACTTACACATATGAAATCTAATAGTCCAAAATGAGAAAGCAAATTTTAAACACCCAGCATTTCTTAATTTTTTTTTTTTTTTTCAAATTTCAGGATGTTACAGTGGTTTCATTTTTAGCTAGTTTTTTGCAAGTAGTGGGCTGTGTGATCCTTCAGTATTGAACACTTGAGGCTGACTATATTGCATCAGTAGCAGGTGATATCACTGAATGAAAATGGGAAGATGGGTTTTATGTCAGTTAGTATTAGCTGCCTAGAAATTAAGCATCTAATCTAAACTAATCATGTAGGCTCTCTCTACCAAAAAGGAAGGCATGTCTGGGGGCTAAATCTTCACACCCATCTTCAGTAAGTTTTTTAGGATGGAAAAGATTGCCTGCCAAGCATGCCTGTGTCTCTCAAATATTGCAGGGCACCAGCTGGTGCTCAGAAATCTCACCTAACTTTAGACATGCAAATAATTAGTCTCCTGGTCCTAGCACCTGCCACAGGGCTTTCCACATTATCTGAAAACAAGATTAACATGTAGCCAGACTGCAAAAGCA
Source organism: Pandion haliaetus (assembly GCA_013401275.1). Taxonomy (NCBI): domain Eukaryota; kingdom Metazoa; phylum Chordata; class Aves; order Accipitriformes; family Pandionidae; genus Pandion; species Pandion haliaetus. Next base: position 107,620 of record VYZV01017680.1, on the reverse strand, counting down.
AAACAGCAGAGGTGCTGAGTCCAAACAGGATGATCACAGCACAGAGATCATGCCTGGATCAGATCCATAACTTAGCAACTTTACTGGTACAAAGCCAATCCTTCACCACCTAAATGCTCCTGACGTTATAAAATGCGACAGGAAAGGGGCAAACTTAATGCCGAAGTTTCTCCTCACCTTTCCCCTTGCAGGCAGCCAGCCTGAGCACTCACCCACAAGCAGGCACGCCACCACAGCCATTACCTTGCTTCTAGCTTGCTCTATAAACTCCAGAGGAGCCTTCCCGAACTGAAACGCAGCTCCAAACCAAGGGATCCAGCTCCTGATACAAGGAGGGGAGCTCGGGTTTCTCAGCTGAAACAAAACAGCCTTGACAATAAAAAGTCCCAGGATTGCTGCCAAGAGGAGAGCAAGAGCCATTTTGCCTCTTCGCTGCCTACCGGACTGAGCAGCTGCTCCGCCTGCCACAGCACCCAGCACGGCTGTGCTGGCTGGGACTACCCGAGTCAATGAACAGGGTCTCTTTTATCAGTCCTGCCAGCTGATCACTGCCATGGAGACAAGATGTCAAAGCACCAAGCAGTCCAGGGGATAAGCCCCTGTTTTGGAAAAGGCAGAGCCAATTCTCTTCTGCTCTGGATGAGTACCAACTCCACTGCTTGCAAAACTTAGATGTTGCTGTGACAAATCCTTGAACTTTGCACCAGTTGCTGGAAGGCTACCCAAGCAGTGAGGGACACAGCCAGGGACACCGTGGCAAAGCAGTGCATCGCTTTCTTCAGTTAAAAAAATTGTGCTTTGACAATATCAAGATTGTAAAGCAGAGAGGCTGTGATTTGCAGACACAGCTTTCAGCAAGGCAGATGGCAAGAAAATTCTGCAGGCATCACCTGAAGCAGTAAGCCTTATGAAAGGTATCTCCCACCTGTCTGAGATCATCTCATTAAAGGCTAGATTTGTGAGAAAGGCTTCAGAGGTTCAACTGACAATTCAAAACCTGCTGGTGGCCTCTATAATATCACTGCAATGTCAGAAGACAACATTTCAGAGAGGTCAGATTGGTTTCTTTGCGTGTGTGAAGTGGCATACCAAAATTATGTACAGAATTCATTAAGTATAAAAAAAATTAGGATGTGCTCTCATAGCCTACCCACACACATCCTCAGCAAGTCTTCAGACAATGCAAAACAAGGAGGAGTAGCTGATAGACCAGGTGGGTGTGCTACCATTCAGAGGAACCTCAACAGGCCGGAGAAATGGGCAAACAGGGACTTATAGAAAACCAGGTTGGAAGGGACCTCAAGGATCATCTGGTCCAATCTTCCTTGGCAAAAAAATGACTTCATGAAGTTCAGCAAAGGGAAATGCCAACTCCTGCCCCTGGGTAGGAACAACCCCATGTACCAGTACAGACTGGGGGCCACCTGGGTGGAAAGCAGCTTTGCAGATCTGGGGTCCTGGTGGACACCATGTTGAACACAAATCAGAAATGTGCCTTTGCACTCAATAGCACCCTGGGCTGCATTAGGAAGAGCGTTGTCAGCAGGACAAGGGAGGTGATCCTCCCCATCTGCTCAGTGCTGGAGAGATCCATCCAGAGTGCTGGGTCCAGTTCTAGGCTCCCCAGTGCAACAGAGACATGGACAGACTGGAGTGAGCCAGTAAAGTGCCAAGAAGTTCATAAAGAGGCTGGAGCATCTCTCCTATGAAGAAAGGCTGAGAGACCTGGCACTCAGCCTGCAGAAGAGAAGGCTCAGGGGGATCTTATCTGTGTGTATGAACACCTGAAGGCAGTGTGCAAAGAGGATGGAGCCAGGCTCTTTTCAGTGGTGCCCAGTGAAAGGGCAAGAGGCAGTGGGCACAAATACAGAAAATTCCACTTAAAATTATTTTTCAGTCATTATAGTGGTCAGACACTGGAACAGGTTGCATGGAGAGGGAGGCTGGGGAGTCCTGGGAGACATTCAAAACACAGCTGGACACAGCCCTGAGAGCCTGCTCTAGGTGATCCTGCTTTGAGCAGGGTGTTGGACTAGCCAGTCTCCAGGTCTCTTCCAGCCTCAGCTGGGTTTTTTTTGTGATTTTGTCTTCCTTTGCTCTGGCTTTGTCCAAATCTCTTCTCCTGCTCAGTCCCCAGGACCTGATCCTCAGGCCCCAACTCCTTGGTTGAACAAGCCCTGCTCAGCCTTTCTAGCTCTTCATCTGTTTGCTCCATAGACAAGCATCCAGCTGTACATCACATCTTACACTTCCCCCTTTACTCAAATACTACCTTCACACATGCATTTCCTTTTTAATCAGTCTCGCCTTTCTGGCTCTGTCCCCAAAACTGTTTCCCCGTGTCCTTCCTCCTGAACCCTACCTAGTTCTGTCCTGTTCTCTTTGTACCTGTGCTCCCAAATCTCACCAGAATAAAACTACGCTGGTGTCTGAATAAGAGATAGACCTGAACTGTGCTTGAACTTGTCCTCATGTATATTTTTATAAAATGTCAATAGTTACTAACCCAGAAGCCTTACCCACTCACCAGCTTTATGTACTTTACTAGGAGAAGGATATAGTTCTTCACTACTGTATTTTGTAACACTGTAGCAGGGGAACACCACACTGTTTGTATGGTGCACAATTTGTACATCAATTTGTACAAACACGATTATTCCATTAAAAGTGCCTCCCTTCCTATACAGGAATAGCTGCACAGACAGGAAACTTTGTACCTGGGCAGACAGACAGTACAGTAAAAGTAGCACAGCAGAAATACACCTGATAGTAGGAGGTTAAGTGCTGTGAAAAACAGTTCTGTGGCCTTCATTAAACAGTCATACTGAAATACATTGGGATGTTACCTACGCTGGTCATAGGTGCAGAAGAACAAGCCCAAATATGTAAATTGTGACAAGTAGGATGTGGATCTCCCATTTTGCAACCTGTCTGGAAGAAACAGATAAATCACTTTTAACTGTGGCATTACTACATTTCTGTGTTTAGCTATCACAGCCATTTTTATGTTTATTTCCTGGATTTATTTTACCCATTAAATTCTTTCTTTTCCTACAAAGGGGTAAAGTGATAAGAGAGCTAAAGGCCTTGTAATATTGCAGTATATTTTCATTATACACACAGCCGGATTAGTGAGTTTAAAGTGATCTATGTATACAAGTAAGACAAGCCCTCAACCCTCTGTGAAGGAAGACAATCATTACAGGGTTTTTTGTTTCTTTTGGACATTTTTTTTTTTTTTCAGCTTCTGCTTCTGGGGCACAATTTGGTGAAGGACATGAGACGCTACTGAAAGGCACTATTGTGAGGAGGACACAACCAGTATGATGGTGCGATAGTCACTAATAAGCTTTCCTCAGACTAGGTCCTAGTCCTGGGCAGATAATATTTAATGGACTTTCCAATGTAAACTAACACAGCCACCACTGATGGAAGCAGGTGAGAGGACTGGAGCAGTTTGGCTGCCTTTCTCTGGCAGCACACAGCCCTCCCAGACCCTGCCGCTGTGTTTCCATCGCATTTGAAGTCCACGCTCCCTCCCTGCATATGAAGCCTTTGATCAAATTGGCTTTGGACAGAAACCAGAAAATGCTATCTCACTGAAAACTGAAATAAATAAATAGGAAGGATCCTCTCTGCTGGAGCTGTCTCCCTCAGGATCTGGGGATATATAAACTCCAGCTGTTTGAAGGACCTCTGTGAACACTGGCCCTTCTCTGCTCCACAAATGACAGAGATGTCCACGCAAGTGTCCGTCTCCAGGTCAAGGTCACTTCAAAGATCCTGTGGGAAGAGAAAATTCTTCCTCACTGCCATCCCCAAATCAGTCTGGTTTAAAAAAGAACTTATTTCCCCAGACTAAAAATTACCATGGAGAGCTGCTCTCTCCATAGGATGCCACAGTTTTATGGGGTTTATTTCAAGGAGGGATCTAATTGGTTTTTTTCCACCCCCTAAAGCATCGTTACAGAGAAGTCAGAGTGAGACTGTCCCCAGAGGTGTACATCTAAGGGATGAGAGGCAATGGACATAAGATGCAACGTGGGAAATTCTGACCGAATATAAGGAAAAAATGTTCACAAAGTGGTTAAGCACCGGAGCAGGCTGTGGTTGTGAAAAAATCATCCTTGGAGGTTTTCAGAAGGTGACCAAACAGGACCCTGAGCAACATGATGTAACTGAAGCCATCCCTGCTCTCAGCAGACGATTGTACTAGATAACCTCTAGAGGCCCTCTCCACCCTAAATTATGAATTGATGACATACAGGCTGATAGATAGTGGCACAAGCTGACCCAAGCCCAGAGAATAGCTATGGTGGGAGGCACAAAAGAGCCAACAGCAGATTGCGTAAACCATCTAGAATAAGGCTCTGAACCACTTGTACCCTCACTGCAGCCAGGCAGGTTTGCATTAAGTTGCAATATGCCTTCTTCCTATTTTAATCGGGGTTTTTTCAGTAGGGTTTTTTTTTTAATCACTGCATGAATTCTAATGAATTCTAACCCAAAGAAGGATCCAATTTAACACTGATTGCTAGTGACTGATGAGATAAATTCATCTGACTTTAGCTGAATAGTTCACCTGCAATGCTCCCTTCATTTGTCTGAATTGTTGTGACTGGGACTGCACACCAAAATGTTAGGCAGTCAGACAGGGGTGTGGGGAGGTGTTCTGGGATAAGTTTCTGTGACCTAAAAACTCCTCAAATCCTCAGTATGAGGGTTAGTGATTAGTAGCCAATGATTAACTTAGTGATTCAGCTGAGCCTTAATGATAAATGAAAAGCTTCTCTCAAACAGTGCATGCCTTACCCTTTTTTTCATTATGAGACCCTAAATATGCCTACATTAATTGAAGAAAAATGAGGACTGGCACACAATTAACAGGGCTTCAGCAACCAGCCAGGAAAAGCTTTAAACTTTTCACATACAGGGCTTTGGGCAGAGATCGGCTTCTGCCTTCCCAGGTTTCCGTGCCCCTTGCTCAAACTGCACTGCTCTGTGCCTAATCCCCAGGAGACGTGAATTGCTACAAGCACTCCAGCTTGGCGTGTACCTGTCGCTAATGCAGCTTTTGTTAAACCAGATCTGCATCGATTCATCCATCTCAGATGCCTGTGCAGCTGTTTGACACGGGAACACAGTCTGGGGCTCCTAAGAAACTGCTGTCAATGACAGCACCCCATAAAGCAAACAGACCCCACACATGTTCTCATAATCTTGAGGTCTCATTAACGATCTTTTTTTTTTTTTAATGTAGATAATGGGCAAAATTGCGCGTGTGACTGTACCTGCGCTGCCGGTTCCCTGGCAGAGGTTAGTGTTGGTGACAGACTACATTTCCCAGGAGCCTGTTACGCAGGAGTCTCTTGTGTCACTGCACAAGGCCCTCGCAGCTCTCTCTGCAGGAGGCACTTGTGCTGCTGCGGTTCCTGGTGCTGGCACTGGAGAAACATGACCTTCAGCAATTTGTCTCCTAAACAACCCAGAACAGAGCTGAGCTAGGGTCTGCTTTTGCTCCAGACCCTCCTCGCAGGGTGGCTGGTTAGCCTTGTTTCGTGTTAGGCGCTGGATGTCACCCACAGAAGAAGAGAAGAGTTTACCTCTTCCAGAGAGATGGCCCCGAGCCAGCAAATTCGCTCTGTCAGCCTGTGCAGCGGCTGTGGCAGAACTAGGTACAACTCACCGTGATTTTCCGAGAGGGAAGGGGGTCAAAATTTACGCAGAAGGGGCAGGGGGAACTTCAGCCACCAGACGCCGCGTTCCTCGGTGTTTGCTCCGGCTTTTCCGCTCCAGCAAATCTGTTCGTTCCACTCTGCTTGTAGTGACTTTTTCAATAATTTACGCCTCGCAAGTGTTTTATGCTGCCTGACTGTGGCTTGAGGGAGGGGTTTTTCAGGTCAAAATCTTTGTCTCTGAGACCGAAGGGCTGCAGTCATTAACACAGAACAGTTCTGACTAATTTAAGCTTTGCACTTGCTGGGTTTCTGGAAGAAGACTGAAGAGGCAGGATGATCTGTTGCCTGAGTTAGTAGCAAGGGGCTGACTTCTTCAGGAACTTGCTTTTCAACGTTAATGCAGATTAATCAAAGAAAAATTGAATCTTACATTGCTGGTTCCAGTGGATATGTCTGTAAAAATGGAGTACAGTAAACTGCTTGCTGAAATGCATGGAAAGAAGCACCCCGGCACCCGCGTAGCACTACTTCGTGATCAGTAACTGATTTAGAATATTTCTTAGCATATCCTATATAATTTCTACAAGCCTTTCTTACAGGCAAATCTGTTGCATTGCTCTAATAATCTGCAACTTCTCGATCTTTGCTAATCTTTAAACATGAATACCAAACTTAATGCACAACAGACTGTAAATCTTCTGAGGCTTTGAGCAGTAACTGCATTCCCTCTGAGTCCTGCTCTGGAATGACTGTGTAGCATGGTGTGTCTCAGAGGTATTGAGCCAAAGACAACCCCTGCTCCTGGGCACTCACCGCATGGGAAGGTCCATCACCCAGTGAGACACTCCTGGCCTGGAACTGAAATTAGGGGCAGCAAATATGTACCTATACTGTTTCAGGAGCAGGCCTGGGAAACTGAGATCGAGTTAGACCACCTTCCCTAGCCACTAGTTATTTCAGTGAGAGAAATAACAGGCTAAACATGATTTTTGTGTCTGCATCAGAAAAGCAGCATGGTTTAGGGTGGTTCGTAGGATAGATGCTCACCTGCACATGTGTCTGCATAACGACGGCCACTGTGGGGTTGTACTTGACTGTAATGTGTGCTGCCACTCTGCTGGGCAGAATTGGAGAGGCCACACACTCAATAAGAGATGTCTGATCTTTATTCAAGGGGAGTAACTGGAACAGGATTTTTAATCCAGAGTCTCTTGGAAAGTACACGTATTGTATAACAAATCTGCAAAAGGAAATAAGGCAGAAAGACTTGGTATTTGATGGCAATGTATTTTGGTTACCCATGCCCAGAGCCACTTTTAACAGATCTGGATGTGAACCTCCTGTTCTCCACGAATTGCCTGCACCCCGTTGGGTACAGTCCCTGCTGGTGCTTACCCAGCCCCCTTGGCTGCCTGGCAGGGGGGATTGTGGCACAAACATTAGCAGCGTGGTAGGTTTCCCCGCAGCGGCACTTGTATTCACGTTCGTTCCCTGCTCTTTCCCTTCAGTGACGTTTCCCCTGGATCTCACGAAAACTCGACTACAGGTCCAAGGTGAAGCTGCCGTTCATCGCAATGGAGCGGCTGCCGCCGGCCAGGCAGTCGCTTACCGTGGCATGCTACGCACCGCGGCTGGCATCGTGCAAGAGGAAGGCGTACGAAAGCTCTGGCAAGGAGCCACGCCAGCCGTCTACCGCCACATAGGTGATTATCTGCTCACAGTGGGACAAGTTTGGGTCGTGCCTTCTGTGGCCAACAGCCTGTTGGAGTGAGCTTGCCTTATCTGCTTGTACTTTAGATATATCTGTGAGGACTTCCTCAGTCTACCCTGCAATTCCACTTCAAAATATATGGGATTCTGGCTCAAAATCATTTTTTCCCTCTCTTGCCCGTTCCTTCATAGCCTTATTCTGGCTTCTGGGAAAATAAAATATAATTTCCCTGCTGTCTTTGCAGGAAGGTCTTCAGTGCAAGCAGGCACTCAGAGTCCTCCAAACAACAAATATCTTTTATTTGAGGGAAGTGGGGACGGGCTGGGAAAAAAGATAAGGTTGCAAGCGCTAGGATGAAGAAATGCATTAGCGGTTTGGCCACAGGTAACAGCTTTCTATGTTTTATTTGGAAATATCGTCACAGCAAAAAACCTCAAAAGCACTTGTGGGAGGTTTTGTGCTTGGCACCAGCTGAGAGGGAAGCAATGCTGTCATGTCTCTTTAGCGTGCACGCATAAGCCATGCTCATGGCTTATCTCTCATGGCTCAGCCAGAGAGATTCTCTGATTCTAAAAAGTTCTGGCTCTAGCATTGCTACCAGGCAGCCCCCTCGCTTTTCCCATTTTGATCATGAATGTGAGAGCAGTGACCAGCTGACCCAGGCAAGCTCTGGAGTGTTTTATAACCAAGCTCTTGGCCTCTTTATCACAGCGTGACCTCCAGAAATGGCAGACCCAAAAATAGTCTCCTGCTTTTGTTTTCCACAGTGTACTCTGGCGTTCGGATGGTTGCGTACGAACATCTCCGTGACTCTGTGCTTGGCAGGTCTGAGGATGAAAGTTTTCCTTTCTGGTAATGTTGCATATTTATGCTTTTGCCTGTCTGGGGATTGTCCTTACTGTAGAAGTCCTGCAGCCCTAAAAGCTGTCTTTTCCTCATGGCTCGCTTATCATAAAGAGCATAAATATAAAGCAGGGGTTTAAGCACTGACACGGACTTTCTGATTTTAGTTTCAGCACAGTATCTTTTCATTCAGCTGGGAAGAGGACTAAGAAATATTGTAATAAGTGTCTCAGAGGCTTAACTAGGACCAATAAGGATACTCTGCTAAAGAGATGGAGAAACATGATAAACTGCATCGATAGGAGCAGCTGTCCTGGGCTGACAGGAATTAGCCTGGATGAGAGTGGAGGCAGGGCAGCTTTACCGTGACTCAAGGTCTGTGATGTAGTGGCAGCTCTTTTATTTCTGCGTGGGCCAGGCGATGTTGGGAAGTGCAGGTGAGTTGTGTGGTCGACCGTACAGCTGCATGTAACGGCTGCTGGAGAAGCTGTGAGCTATTGCACAAACCCAACACCAGCATGAGTAACCGTGACCAATCCTACAGCTGCCTGGGTTATACAAACCAGAGGTTCAGCTGAGCCAAGCTGGACTTGCAGCTTGCACTCTGCTCAGCTACAAGGTCACCTGAGAGCTTGCTTAGCTCCACATGGGGTGAGGATACATTCCAAAGGTACGATGGACATCTCAGATATCCTCTGGAGCTTTGCAGAAAAGAAGTGCGGGGTGGTACATCTCAGATTTCCAGCTGCTGAAGGGATGGGTCCTGCTAGGTGTTGTGCAGCAGCAGTATGGCAACACTTGGCTGGTTTGCTGCTTATCGTACTGCCTGGGTAAGAAATTATTATGCCATTGGATTATAAGGAAGGAATAGGAAGGTTTGCCGATTCTGGTGGTGTATCTTAGCCCAAGAGATGCAAATTTCCTGGCTATTGAAGAGGCAGATCATGAAGGAAAAAAAGCTGTTTTGTTCATGTGTGTATGACAGCTGTCAGCCTAAGTTAAATCTGTGCATCCTTCCTGAGGAGACAAGTGATCCCCAAAAAAAGCAAAACCAAAGTCTTTGTTTTGCAAGTTTAATTCAGCAACAGTTAAATCGCACTCAGTCCCTTTTTTTTTTTTTTTTTACAATACAAGTGGCATACAGCCACAGAATTAACTCTCTGCCTGTGGGGAATGAGCAGATTTTTATAGAAGTTTTGCAAAAATTGGTTATTTCTAATTATCAAATCCTTATTGTTAAAATGTCAGTCATGTACCTTTATCATCATACACTTTATCATATCCAATCAAGTATTTTACCCCAAAATCAAATCTTGGGTCCAAAATGTAACTGGTTTAATGGATGAGATTTATCAAATCTAATACAAAATACTTCTCATGCCTGGTGCTATGGGTAGGGGGAACTATGGATAATACTGAAATTTCTGGTTCTACTAAAATAAGTAGAACCAGAAAATTAACACAACTCATCTAGTAGCAACGGGAGATAAAGAAAAGTTTTATATATCAGCAAGCAGCTTAGAATTTCTGATTGGCATTCAGTTATTATAATATATGGAGCACCATCCCTTACTTGTGTACCTTGCCATCCTGCCTTTAAACCTCAAGCGAGGAGAATAATGTAACCTGGAGATGAAGCAGAGCATCTTGGTGACACGTAATAACTTGATTTTTTTCCCCAGATAAGTTTTAACCCTTTCTTAAAATTTACAGAAGTATTACTGACTACCTTAACTACCTGCAGTTGCCACAATTATTGCCTTAACTTTGGCTGTTAGTATAAGGAATAATCATTTACCCTTGTTTCACCTGGGTTGTGCTGCTGAACTCTTCAGCTCAGGCACTGCAATTTGTGAAGATTTTCAGCGTACTCTGGAGCATATTTTTTCTTCCTGTTTGGCAGGAAAGCTGTAGTTGGAGGCATGTCTGCAGGTGCCATTGGACAGTTTTTTGCCAGCCCGACTGATCTGGTGAAGGTGCAGATGCAGATGGAAGGAAGAAGGAAGTTGGAAGGAAAGCCGTTACGGTCAGTTCCTCTTGAAGGTGGTGGTTTTTTCCTGTTAATGATTAGTCTTTGGCCGAGGGTGTGGTTCTCTCTGTTTTTGGCAACCCTCTCTCCTCAGCTGCTGGGAGCCCTTTTGGGTGTAGAGCAGGGCCTGAGAGGCACGCAATGGCTCTGGGCAGCGGAGAGGGTGACGGATCTGAGACTTCCTCCTTATTCCATTTATACTCACCTTCCTTATTCTGATTGTCGTGGTTTAAGCCCAGCCAATAACAAAGCACCATGAAGCCGCTCACTCACTCCTCCCAGCCTCGGTGGGATGAGGAGGAGAAAATATAAAGAAAAGCCTGTGGGTCAAGACAAGGACAGGGAGGGATCACTCATGAGTTATGGTCATGGGCAAAAGACAGACTCAGCTTGGGGAAAAAACAAAATCAATTTGATTCGTTACCAATCAAATCAAAACCAGGATAATGAGAAGTAAAACCAAACATCAGAACACCTTCCCCCACCCCTCCTGCCTAACCGGCTCAGCTCCATTCCCGGTTCTCTCTCCCTCCTCCCCCCGGCGGCGCAGGGGAACAGGGGATGGGGGTTTGGGGTCAGCTCACCACACATTGTCTCTGCCGCTCCTTTCCTCAGGGGGAAGATTCCTCACTCGTCCCCTGCTACACCGTGGGGTCCCTCCCATGGGAGACAGTCCTTCACCAACTTCTCCAGCGTGAGTCCTTTCTGCGGGCTGCAGTTCTTCCCGAACTTCCCTGGCGCGGGTCCTTTCCGCGGGCTGCTCTCCAGTCACACACTGCCCCAGTGCGGTTTTTACCATGGAGTCACGGCCATCTTCGGGAGCCTGCGCTCCACCATTCACCCCCATGGGCTGCAGGGGGACAGCCTGCCGTCTCCCCACGGGCTGCAGGGCCATCAGCCTCCTCAGGCGCCCCTCCTCCCCCTCCTTCTTCACTGACCTCGGTATCTGCAGAGGTGTTCCTCTCACATTCCCCAACCCCCACTGCCGGTTCCCCTTCTTAAATCTGTTCTCCCAGAGGCGCTCTCACCGTCACTGACGGCCTGGGCCAGAGGCGGGTTTGACTCTTTGGAGCCGGGGGTGCTTCTAGCAGCTTCTTAAAGGAGCCACCTCTGCAGCCCCCTCCCCACTACCAAAACCGCCCCACACAAACTCAATACACTGATGTATTGGTCCCAGCGACCACAAACCCTCAGAAATCCTACATGTACAGCACGTCCATGCCAGCACTCTGCTGGGGGAGGGAAGGATGCTTTCTGAAGAAGGGAAGCTGGAAGGAAAGATGGGGGAAATGGCTTGTGCAGGATGCTGTTATGGGTTTGTGTGGGGCGCTGGAGCAGTGTGACTGGAGAGCAGCCCACGGAGAGAACCCATGCCAGGGAAGCCTGTGAGGAACTGCAGCCCGCGGAAAGGACTCAGGTTGGAGAAGTTGGTGAAGGACTNTGTGAGGAACTGCAGCCCTCTGAAAGGACTCAGGTTGGAGAAGTTGGTGAAGGACTGTCTCCCGTGGGAGGGACCCCACAGTGGAGCAGGGGACGAGTGAGGAATCTTCCCCCTGAGGAGGAAGGAACGGCAGAGACAACGTGTGGCGAGCTGACTCAACCCCCATCCTCTGTTCCCCTGTGCCGCCGGGGGGAGGAGGTAGAAAGCACCGGGAATGGAGCTGAGCCAGGAAGCCGGGAGGGGTGGGGGAAGGTGTTCTGGTGTTTGGTTTCCCTTCCTAATACCCTTGTGTTTTGTTTTTGTTTTGATTTGTAGTAAATTAAATTGATTTTGTTTCTTCCCCAAGTTGAGCCTGTCTTTTGCCCGTGACCATAAGTGGTGAGTGATCCCTCCCAGTCCTTGTCTCGACCCACGAGCCTGCCTTTGGATTTTCTCCTCATCCCAACGTGGCCAGGGGAGGGGGTGGGGAGTGAGCGAGCAGCTGCGTGGGGCTTTGTTACCGGCTGGGCTGAAACCAAAACCACAACAGATGCCCAGGTGCAGAGAAGAGCTGGGTCATGTGTAGATAGCAGGGCTCAAGGCAGATAACAGGACACACTGCTCTTTGCATCCGAAACTGCTGGCATCCTTTGGCATCTGGTACATTTAGCATTGCAACCCAGCTGTGAGATCAAAGGGTCGTCTGTCATTAGAGACAAGATTGCTGCTTACCAGGGCAACCATTACATTTGGTAAAATATTGCGGCATGAAAGTCAAAGATGGATCAAAAAATATATTAAAAAATTGATTTGGAGGGCCAGATGCCTTGCAGGTATAAATTGCCTTTCCAATGTGAGGACCTGGTACAGCAAAATACTGGAATATGCAAAGATTTTTCCATAGCTGGGCTCTCTACCTACTAGTTGCATATTGATTTCAGGTTTCAGGGAGTGCACCATGCATTTGTGAAGATCCTGTCCGAAGGAGGAATACGGGGGCTTTGGGCTGGATGGGTGCCAAATGTCCAGAGAGCTGCCCTGGTGAACATGGGAGGTAAATTTCATCATTTGGGTCTACAGGGCTTAAGGCTGCATCTAAGCTTTAAGAAAGGAGAGGTCAGCTACTCCCCTGGTCTTCATCTCTTGGTTATCTACACTGGGGATCTTTTTGAAGCGCACTGCAGGTGACTTCCGCCTTGAACATTTTGTTCCTGTGGAAATCAAGTTGCTTAAAAATAAGACTTTGTGCCCAAGGGATGGTGAACTGGGAGCTGAGGGGGTCCCACAGCCAGCAGAGCAGGGACCTCGCCAGCCATGACCCAGCTCCCTGGTGCCCAAGCAAGGTGAGCAGGGCAGAGCCAGCGAAGGCAGCCAGGTTCCACCAAGATCCAGATCCTCAGAAAAGTGTGTGGTGATGAGGCAGGTCTGAGGCCAAGCCAAGAAGCTAAGCCAGTGTGAGGTCTGGTGAGGGTTACCACGGGCAGACACAGCTCAGTGATCACCAGCAGGTCTGTGGTGATAAGAAAGGTCCAAGGTTGAGCTAGGGAGATGGTCCATCTGTCAGTGTCCAGATCAACAAGGTCCACAGCCCACGCATGGTGTAATGGAGCTGCAAACGGGTACACCTACAGTGTAGTTCAGGCAGGGACTGATGGTTGTAAGTTGAAGTGGCTGCCTGAGTGCTTGACTGATCCAATCAGCACTCACTCCATCCACATATAGATAGAGCTTTCCTGTGCCTCTCTGAAACTGCTGGGATATGTTGGACAGTCTTTGCTCTCTTTCCTGAGGTTCTGTGTATCATAGAATCGTATCATAGAATCACCCCTTCCACTAGACCAGGTTGCTCAAAGCCCCATCCAACCTGGCCTTGAACACTTCCAGGGATGGGGCAAAGAGTTGCAGTCGATGGCTTGATGTCCAAGTGGAGAGCAGGGATGAGTGGTGTTCCTCAGGGGCTGCTATTGGGACCGGCGCTGTTTAACATCTGTGTTCCTGCCCATGGCTGGGGGGTTGGAACTAGATGATCTTTAAGGTCCCTTCCAACCCAAACCATTCTATGGTTCTATGATGAGTGCAACTGTCCAGCCAATTCCTTATCCACTGAGTGGTCCATCCGACAAATCCATGTCTCTGCAATTTAGAGACAAGGATGTCATGTGGGACAGTGTCAAATGCTTTACACAAGTCAAGGTAGATGACATCAGTTGTTCGACATTATAAAGTTGCTTCCTTTATAAAGTAAGGAGGGAGATGTCTTTGGGACCAAAAGACATCGCCTGTGGGTGCCCACCATAAACACTTGCTCTGTGCTTGGTGGCATATGGTATAACATTGCCTTGGCAATTTTTTATTTTGCATGTTTCAATTTCTTTTGCATGATGGTTACTAATTTCTACGTCATTCAGCACAGGGATATCTTAGCAGCATGACCAAAAAATATCTTTGAAGATAGAAAATCAGAGGTGGTGTAAGCTTACACCTTGCTAAGCAGCAGTAAAGGAATTACTGGATGGATAATGTTTGCAGCAGGAGCTGTTAAATGAGGGCTATAGAATGACTATTAATTAAGGTATGTATCTCCATACACAATGTTAACGTGCAGTCTCCACGTGTAAACTTAAAGAAGCAAACTCCTTTACAAGTGGGAAATCATCTCCACTGGGTATGTTTGGGCTGTAAAACACTACAAAGTGCTGGGAGGGTCATCCTGGTTAGTAGGCCGGGCTCTTAAGTTTTCAGGTCAGGACATTGGAAATGTAACCCAGATCTGCTGTTAGCTTTCAGATCACTGCTTTTATTCAGATGCACAGACACCATAACTCATGTCTGCTTTCAGAAGAACATAACTTCCATGACATCATCTACTTTTTTTGTCTAACATTTCTCACATTTTTGTAACACTTGTACAGAAGTGGTAGAGGGAACCATCCTTATTGTGATGTTTCTGGGTGTGGTTAATGAGTTATTTTGCACAATTTTCCATTTGGGATCCATTTTATCATTTGAAGGGTAAATCAAAGCAGATGGTAGCAGAAGGGAGCACATAGTCACAAGTCTAACAGGATCTAGGTGCCACAACCGCCATCAGAAACTGGGGGCAGAGTGCTAGCTGTGCCAATGGGAGGAGCTGCACTGGAAATTTAGGTCTTGCCAAGCCTCCATCCTATGTCAGTGATCAACAGCACAGACAACATTTACTTCTGACAATGCTGTTTTTTCTCATTATCCTCTTTACAGATCTGACCACTTATGACTCAGTGAAACACTTTTTGCTTCTGAACACGCCACTTGTGGACAATAGTGTGACTCACAGTGTTGCCAGGTGCCGTATTCCCCAATTACCCCTTTTCCGCTGTGGAGCATTTCCAGCCTCACTGTCTTGATCTGCCTCTCTGTGCCAGCAGAAGCCCCTATTCTTTGGTCATGATACTGCTGATAAAATGCACCTTTATAACTACTTTTTTTTTTTTTGCCTGAGAGGACATCTTTGTACGAAAGACACAAGACAAAGGATGCAACCATCGCTACAAAACTGACCTCACTAGAAGTGTACCAGTTAAACACCTCACACATCTGTGAGAGCACAGGAATTTTCACTTTTCTAGAATTGCTACTATTTTATCTAAGCTGGTTTTAATTTTAGCAAACTGTAAGAATAAGCAATACAAACTCTGCAGAACAACCTCTATTACTCCCTTAAATTATGAAGAAATCTGCTTTATATAAACAGTATCATAAATTTCCTATTGTGGGTCCTTTATCCCTGCCTCAGAACTGCAGAGGTGAGGGAAGCTGGTGCAGGGAGGACATCTGAGCAAGAACAATACTAGCAAGCCTCCTCCCAAATCAAGTTTATGTTAAGTTACGAGGTATTAGTCATGACTTTATGATAACTGTTTTAATATATTATATATTATTGCTGGAATCATGATGCTTAAATTGTCATGATAAATCTTAGTTTCTTCTTTAAGTATCTGTTGCTGCTGACAGTTGCTGTTCTGGCCTGGTAGCTGCTGTTCTGGGAACTCCTGCTGACGTCATCAAAACACGGATAATGAACCAGCCGAGAGATAAGCAGGGAAGGTACAGACACTCCAGAGACCAACTTTTCAGTAGAAAATTTAAACCCGGAGTCTCACTGATTTCACTGGGAGTGAAGTGCTAAGTCTCTAATTTGCTCTTTGTCTTTCTGATGATAATTTCATTGTTTTAGTTTTGCATGTCCAGGGGGGTTTGTCGTGATGACCACCCAAGCACACCCAGTTACTTAGTGGATTTCAGTTCTGATGAGACTCCAGTGAGATTACAAAAGAACTCTTGCTTGTACAAATTGATACGATTATTTTTCAGTGGGGGTGGGGTTTTTTTAAATTGCATATTTGTAATCCTAACAGTATTTGTTCTTGCACACTGCCAGAGGTCTGCTGTATAGGTCTTCCATGGACTGCTTGATTCAAACTGTACAGGGTGAAGGGTTTATGTCTCTGTACAAAGGCTTTATACCAACCTGGATGCGAATGGTAAGTGCTTTTTAACTCTCTTTACAAGACAGTTGAACCATGTGGCATTAAAATGTAAGGAGTTCTTTCTGTCAACACTTTTCCAAAACTATTTGGGTGTCTCAATTTAATTGCAGTTCGCATAGCTGAATGTAGTACACAATTGCATGCAGTGTCACTTCCCCCACATTGATTCTTGCATCTCTTTGATCTGGAAAATGCTGTCCTACTTAGTGATTTTCCTTGCTTTCTTTACAATTGCAGGCTCCCTCCTTTCTCCCTTCCTAAACACTTTGTTCCCTTCTTGCTCGCAGCCCTGCACTCCCTTTGCATCCCTCTTACTTTCATTCCTCCTCTCCTGACCTCAGAATTGCTTTATTACTGTTCCATCCCGGATCTCACTTTTGCCCCTCTTGGATTCAGGCTAGCAGCTGTCTCCTGCGTACTGCTGGGCACTTAAAGCTACACCTGTACAATTAAGCCAAGCAGCAGTTGGAGCCTGGGAAATGGAACTTGGCTGTCTAGACTGTTAGTTTGGGCAAGGGACAATTCCCAATAGCAAATTTAGATGTGACCACCTTTTTTTTCTAAAGTCTCTGAGAATTTAACAGTATGGCCACGTCTAGACTTTGCCAGCTTGCTTCAAGGTCTTGACACTGTTTAATTTACCGGATTGAGCACTAAGATAGAAGCCAAAAGCCTCCCTTCTCTAATTTAACTGAGCACAACAGTGGCTGCAGCCTCCGGTAAGAGCAATTGTGGGCAGGTTCTGCTCAGTTGCTCAGTCCCCGTGTCCCTGAGCTGGAGCACAATCAGTATTGACGGGGTCTTTGCGAGTTTACTAGTAAACTAAGAATTTCCATGGAGTGTATGCCAACTTAAATTTCCCAAAGGCTTGTAATTTTGGGAATGTTTAGTGGGTGTTTCAGAAGAGGCATAGGAAAGCCTTTTGCCAAACACCAATATATTGCAAAAAAAAAAAAAAATTACAGCATCTGAACTAAATGGGTGCAGGGTATAAATTTTATGCAAGGAGAACCGCGTAATTTTCTGAGTAAGGTTTTAGAACAAGTAAACCCTTTAATTTTTTTTCAAAAAAAGCATTCAGCCTGAAGTAGCCCCCAAGGATGAAATATTTCAGATCAAACATTTATAGGTTGGCAAGCTGAAAAAAAAAAGTTTTAGGTGTCTTGAATGACTGGGTAGCCCTAACCATATGCAACACTACAGTTTTTGTACGAAAGACGCAATATGAGACTGAGCTTAAGAATATGATTCTTAAGAGGAGTCAGTTTAACCTAATGGGTTTATTTACTGAGTCACTTCTGTTTTAAGCTTCTAACTTCAGTGTTTGCTTTCACAGGCTCCTTGGTCACTGGTATTCTGGCTTACATATGAACAAATCAGAAGGATCTGCGGAGTTAGTTCTTTTTAAAACCATGACATCACTTCAATATTCACAAAACCAAGACGAATCAGAAAGCTGAATTCTCATTCCACAAGGCATCCTGACCCCACAGGGAACTAATTCATTTAGGAGATTGGCAGTAGGATCACATGTATAGGTTGCTGTCCCAAATCCAGTTCTTACTGGTTAGGAGTAGCCATGACTTAAGGATACTATTTGCTTGTCAGACTGCTGTATGAAATATAAGTTATCCACAGGATAAAACTGTCACCGTAATACTTCCACTGGCAGCCAGCATCAGCTTTGTGAAACAGTAAACAGAGGTAAAACAAAAATAAAAATCTACCGAGCAAGCAGAATATAATACTGTTTGGTTGTTTGATAATAGAGATGGTTCCTATTATTAAGGACAAGAACAGGTTGAACAATGCAGCACTGAACACGTTCTGTGGCTAAGCAGTCCATCAAA
Source organism: Pandion haliaetus (assembly GCA_013401275.1). Taxonomy (NCBI): domain Eukaryota; kingdom Metazoa; phylum Chordata; class Aves; order Accipitriformes; family Pandionidae; genus Pandion; species Pandion haliaetus. Next base: position 89,560 of record VYZV01017680.1, on the reverse strand, counting down.
TTATTTTGGAATTTTTGTTAATACATTTGCACGCAGAGAGCTACCTCTCATTAGTTTGATGCCTCAACAAACCAAGCCTTAGTGCTAGGTACTGAAAAACATTAAAGCAGTTTAACTGATTTCAAATTTGCTTTGCACAAAAGGTAGAAGGGTTTCTGTTCCTCTTTCTTACTTCCCAGAGACTGCCTGACCTCTTCACTCAACCATTTGAGTAATATCCATGAGTGAAATGCAGTCCTGTACGCAGGAAATCAAATGCCTCGTTTGCTCTTCCCCTCTTGAAGGACTTTTAACACCGATGCTGTCTATAGGACCAAGCTGAACTACTTGTCCTGTGAGAGTCCCAGTGCTGACGTGGCACACTGGGTCATTAAGGTATCACTTTTCCATGGAAATACACACTCTGCGCATTTTAAATCTAGATTAAAATAAAATGATCACTTCAAAAACACAAACTGTTTGAGTAAGAGTGATTTATTTTTTTAAAAAACCTAAAGCTTTCCAGATTTCGTAGGAAAGGGGAGTGCTGCTGTTTGTCACTAGGCTTATCTTCGGCAAGCAGGAGGCAAAAATGCAGTACAAAACCAATCATAATGTAGACAGAACAAAGATGGCTTTGATTTAGCAGTATCTAGTAGTGAAAAGACTGTACCAGACTTAGTTCTCTGAGTGAATACTCAGGATTTCTTCTAGACTAGTCTTTGCAACTAGTATCTTTAATGTGCCTATTTCTGATTAAATACAGTTTGGATGTTTTCTTGGCTTGCACTTGTAGTTTTTGATTGTATCGCAGATCTGTTGTGGCTGCATGCATTTGGGTGTGTGATTCCAGCTTGGAAAAAATTCATCTCACCGTTATTAGGGAGGCAGAAGTTTTTGTTTAGATATACTGTTATTTTTCTAGTTGTCAGCCTGAGAAACTAATCTGAGTTCTTGCATACCATCACCAGTCAAAGTTGCCCCTTCAGTTATATTGAGTGGTCCTGCCTGCAATCCTGTTACTGATAACCCTGATGATGGATATGCAGAAGTACTTGATCTATTAAGTTAAAAAAAAAGTAATTTTAAAAGTCTTATAGTGAAAAACTGTCTTAACTCTTAATAAAGCTTTTTTTTTTTGAGCATAAAACACTAAAGAGATTTCTAACACTGCTGATTCCTAGTATTTTGTATTAAAAGATAAATAAACAATTTGAACAGCAAAACTTGCCACTTTCTGCATTACTTCTTAGGGTCTTGTAATTCCAAACTTTTCAAGCAGAAGTTTCTACCCTGTGAAGCACTTGGCCATATTTATTTAGATTTACCGGCTTCAGTAGCCAAGCATTAGCCTGAGGATGGCACTGAGGTTCCTTGGCAGGCCTCTCCTGTGGCCTAAGGAAGGCTCGGTGAAGCCCCGGGCCTTCCTCTTCCTCACCCCACCGCTTCTGACCATTGTCCCTGAAGGCTAGAAGGCAGCCCCATCGAAACCTCAGAGGTCTGCCTGGGAAAAGGGGGGCAAAACCTGCGAGAGACCACATGCTCGCAGAGCTGAACAGAAGAAATGGCGCAGTGTGACAGCCCAGGCTACCCGGAGGGGGCCACCGAACGCAGCACCCACGTTTGCCCCTTCCCGAGGCCCTCGGAGACGGTGCTTGCCTGCGGCTGCCCCATCCATCGGCAGGACAGCCTCGGACGCTGCTGTCCCTCGGTCCGCTGTCACCCTCCCCGTGCTGCAGACGGCCGAGCCAGCCACGGCTCGGCGGAGGCCGCTGTCCCGCGCCATGGGGCGGCCTCAGGCGGAGGAGAACGCAGACCAGACGGTGACAGGAGGAGGCGGCCCGAGGCAGGCTTACGGCACGGCCTCGCTGCCGGCGGAGGGGCGGCCCTGCGCNGCCCTCACACTCCCGCCCCGACGCTGGCCAATAGCCGCCAAGCCCTGGACGCACGCCCCGCCCCGGGGCTCCCTCTCGGGCCAATGGAGGCTAAGCGGGCTCGGAGGGCTCTCCCTGCACCCCGCCCCTCCGGCCGGCGCGGAGCGCTCCACTGAGGACGAGGGCAGCCCCAGCGGGCGCTGGGCTGAGCCCGGCGGCTCCAGCGTGCACCGGCGATAACCCCCGCTCTGTGCGGCGCCTCCCAGCAGTCTCGGTTTAGCAGGATCGGCCCGATGAATTAGCCCGCTCCGCCCCACGTGTTCCCCCCCCTTCGCCCCCCGCGGGGATCAGAATGGACTCGACCACTCAGGCAGCCGGGTAACGCTTCCCCGCGGGTCACGTGGGTCGGCGCGTGCCTTATGAGGCCGGGGGAGGGCGGCCATTTGGCCTCGTGTGGACGGCGGAGGCAGAGGCGTGAGCTGCGGCCCGGGGATGCTCAGCCCCGGCACCACTGTGGCCCTGCGGGTCTGCGCGGTAGGCCTGCGCCCTGAGGTGCCCATCGTGCGGCTGTGGGGAGTGCTGGGTGAGCGCAGTGCTGACTATGTCCACCTCCGTCGTGAGATCCAAGTGGCTGCGGGGCCGCGCCTGGCGGCTGCCCCCGACCACAAGGGGCTGGTGGCCGGTGGGGCTGAGCTGTGCACTGGAGACCTGGGCCTGGTGGAGGTGGTCGGGCTTTGGTACCGCTGCTGCGTGGTGAGTCGCCATGGCCAGGACTACCGCGTGTTCCTGCTGGACGAGGGCTGTACGGTGGTCACATCTGCCTATTACCTGGCGCGGGGCTGCAAGGAGCTTTTCCACCTGCCTCCGGAGGTGCTGGGCTGTGTTGTGGCTGATGTTATGCCCTCTGGAGGCCCCAGGGTGGCAGCCTGTGGAGATGCACCAGCCTCCACCTGGACAGTGGAGGCTATGGAGTTCCTCAGCTACCTGCATGGCAAGGAGGTGTCTGGTCTGGTGCAGGAGGTGATGACACCACAGCTCATAGTGCTTGAGCTGCCCCAGCTTGTGGCCCAGATGCATCACCTGGGCCTGGCCAGGCAGGTTCCTCCCAGTTGGTTCTGCCAGGTGCTCAGGCACTGCCTAACTTATGGCCACTTAAGGAACCAGCTCAAGCTGCAGCCTCCAGCATGTTCCCTTGCAACTTCTGTCGTGCCACAGCTTCACCATGTTTTGCTGTCATGTCAGCCTATGTCACCTGCCTTGGATTACTTTTACCCGCAGCTTCAGTTGGGTGTGACAGAGCCTGTCTTAGTGACCCATGTCTCTGACCCACACCGCATCTACTGCCAGTTGCAGAGCCTGTCTCAGGAGATCCGTTGCCTTTCTGATACCATGCACCGTGCTTATGACCGGTGGGAGCAGGATTTATCACCCAAAGTGGGCTCACCCTGTGCTGCCCGTGGCATAGATGGCCAGTGGTATCGTGCACTGCTGCTGGAGCTTATTGCTGGGGAGCAGGACCAGCAAGTGGCTCTAGTGATCTTTGTGGACTATGGCAGGAAGGAGACTGTGACCAGAGCTAACTTGCGCCATTTGCCTGTTGAGTGTTTTCGTATGCCTGTGGTGACTTACCCATGTGCTCTTCAGGGTGTCTCGGATGGGGGTTGTGGCTGGTCCGCATCACAGATTGATGAGCTGAAAGCGTTGGTGCTAGGCAAAGGAGTGAGTGCTTGCATCACAACCTTTAACTCCTTTGAGCATCTCTATTATGTGAGCCTGTATGGTGAAAATGGCGTCAACTTGAACCATCTTTTTGGGGAGCAGGCTTGCTGCCTAGTGAGGAGCTGTATGCAAACTGAGGCTCAGGAGCAGCTGGAAGTACAAGAATCCACAGCGGAAGAACTGGAATTGCCACCAGGAGCACCTCCTGTTGCTTTAATGCACAGAGATTTGGCCTCTGCTCCTATAGTTGGTGTGCGTCTGAAGTTGGGTGTGTTCTATGATGCACAGGTCTCCCACCTCCGAGACCCATCTGAGTTCTGGCTGCAGCTCCATGAGCATCGCCGGCTTTTCAGGCAGCTGAGGCAGAGCATGTGGAATTTTTACTCTGATGCCACAAAGCTGGCTGGTGCTGGGTGGGTCCTACAGCCTGGATCCCTTTGTTGTGCCAGTGGGAAAGAGGGTGTCTTTTATCGAGCGGTGATCACCAGTGTACTGGACAGTGGGGTAGAAATATACCTGGTAGACAGAGGCAAGACTGAAACTGTAGATAGGTGTGTGGTAAAGGAGCTGCTCCCTCAGTTCAGGCAACTACCTGCTTTAGCTCTGAAGTGTTGTTTGGCAGGTGTCTCCCCTCTGAAAGGGAGTTGGAGTGAAGCATCTGTGTCTGCATTCAGAGAGATTGTACTGAACAAGAGACTAAAGGTTCCTTTTTTGAGTGTGCAGGGTGACAAATATATGGTTGAAATTTTTGACCAGTCCCAATTAGGGGAGAAAAGTGTAAGTAAACTCATGGTCCAGGGAGGGTATGCTGAATACCAGAGGTGTGAAATACCTGAGACTCTCCAGAAATCATATGATAACACTGTGAGCCAGGCCTCTTCCCTAGCATATGCTGGGAAGGAAAACCAAATAAATGTAGAGAAGAGGCTCAGAGAAGACTCTGATCTAAAGAGAAATGTTAGAGCACTTAATCCTTGCACAGCTGTGATGGTCAGAGAGTGCCCTGTTGTAGCTGTTCAGAATTCTAGTAGTGGTGAATCTCTTCCTGCTCAGAAGTGTGAGAGCAAGGAAGACTTGCCCATCTCTTGGAGACAGAATTATGTGGAAATGAAGCCAAGCTTTTCTTATGGAGGTCAATTAGAAGTGGGAAGTACAGTTAATGTTGTTGTGTCATATGTTGAAAATCCTAGTAATTTTTGGTGTCAGCTAAGTAGAAATTGCCATGACCTTAATGTATTAATGGCTGAAATTCAGGAGTATTGTAAAAATTCATCCCACCCACGTGCTTGGCCAAATTCTGTATGTTTAGCCCAGTACTCCGAGGATGAAAAATGGTACAGGGCTTTAATTATTAGTGAAGTTTCTTCTGCAGAAAAAGTAGAAGTCATATATGTTGACTATGGCAACAGAGAGCTGGTCTCTCTAACAAAGCTCCGCTCAACTAATGAACACTTTCTTAGGTTAGAGGCTCAGGCTTTCAGGTGCAGCCTTTACAATTTAATCCAACCAAATGGTCAGGATCCTTTTGCTTGGGATGAAGAAGCAATTCAGGCTTTTCAAGAGTTTGTTGATACTTCATCATCTCGCTTTGAACTGAAGTGTACAATATTTGCCTTGGCTTCGATAAAAAATAAGGAGCTGTTTAACATTGTAGATTTAATGACACCTTTTCAGACTGCTTGCCAGTTTCTGACCAAGAGAGGTGTGGCAAGACCTTTACCTCCTCAAAAGCCTCTGGTATCCTCAGTTCAGCTTCATTCTTACTATTATTCTATGCATGGTATCAAAATTGGGAGTGAGGAGGATGTTTATATTACACATGTTGAAAATCCATGGACATTTTACTGCCAACTTGAAAGATGTGCAGATATCTTAGCACAGCTTACTGATAACATCAGTCACCTAAGTGAAAAAATAACCAGCTTAAACACCTTGCAAAAGTCTGGGAGCTTGTGTCTAGCAAAGTATACTGACAATCACTGGTACAGGGGAGTAATTATGAAAACAAAACCTAATACGGAAGTCTTCTTTGTGGATTTTGGGAACACAGAGACAATAGAGAAAGATCATCTGCTTCCTTTACCCAGTGATGCTTGTGATATCTTGCTTTTGCCAATGCAGGCCATAAGGTGTTCCTTATCTGATATATCTAATGTTCCCAAAGAAGCTACAACATGGTTTAAGCAAGCTGTCCTAGAAAGGCAATTAAAAGCAATAGTAGTAGCAAAGGAATCTGATGGTAAACTGTTGATTGAGTTGTTTGATGGTAATACTCAAATTAATGCAAAACTGAAGGAAGAATTAAGCTTAATAAACAATACAGGACTATGTAGGCATGTAGAAAATGAAACTTTGTGCTCTAGAAATACAGATGTGCATGAGAGGAATGAGACTGCAGAGTCTGCTTTAAATGCGGGTAGGCCTCTTGAAAGAAAAAAATGCAGATCTGAAGCCGAGGGAGGAGGGGAGAGTAGCAAAAGGCACTTCAAAGAAGATGTAACCCTTTTCCAGCCTGCTATGAAGAGAGATCTGGCAGCTGCATTACTAGAACCTGATGAAATGCTTAGCAGTAAGAAGGATGCTTTTTTGTTAAATAAAGCAGGGGAGGAGTCTCTGCTCTCTGTCCAGATGGATACACAGTCAGATACTAAATCTGATTCTGAAGACAGGTGTATAAGGCTTAAAAATGTATCTGATCTACTGCAACAGAAGATAGTGCCAGCTCTTAAAGTGTTAGTGTATGTGTCTCATGTAAATGATCCACTGGATTTTTATGTTCAACTAGAAAGTGCTGAGGCTCAGCTTAACAGCATTATGGAAAGCTTAAACAACAGGACACAAGCAAAGAACCTTTGCTTTTTTTCTTGCAAAGAACAGCTTTTCCAAGCAGGAGACTTAATCAGTGCTATTTATTCAGAAGACAGCCTGTGGTATCGAGCTGTAGTAAAAGAGAAGACTTCTGACAATTTGATAAGTGTACAATATATTGATTATGGTAATACTTCAGTAATTAATGTTGATCAAGCACACAGACTCCCTGAAGACTTGTCATCTATTCCAGCAATAAGCATTCACTGCTTCCTAGGTGGACTTAAATGCAAAAAAAATACAAACTGGTCAGAGAAAGCAGTGCTTTACTTCACCAAGAGAACAAGTGAAGTTCTGCTAACGTGTGAATTTGTAGAGAAGATTGAGGATAAATGGGAAGTTATTCTCAGTGACCATCAAGGTATAATAACAGTGGATTTAGCTGATGAAAGTCTTGCAAGTAGGGAAAGATCTTGTTCAACAGGAATACTTGATAGAAGAGAGAACAGTGACATAACTGTGTGTGACCCTTTGCTGCCTCAGGCACAAAATGAAATTTCCTGCGTAAGTGATTGTAAATCATTTATCTGGAAATCTCCAAAGGCAGGTCAGACTGTAAAAATTTATGTCACAATGGTCAATGGTCCAGAATACTTTTGGAGTTGCAGTGCTGATACAAAAGACATGAACTACATAGAGGAAAAAATAGAGGAAGCTGAAACTCTTGGACTAAACTCTTGGAGAAACTGCAGATCTTGTATTAAAAGTGGTAATATTTGTCTAGCAAAATATAGTCAAGATGGAAAGTTTTACAGAGCTAAAGTCAGCAGCATAAAAGGTGACAATGTAGTTGTTAGACATGTGGATTACGGAAGTGAGGAAGCTGTTAGCATGGAGATGGTCAGACAGATTCCATGTGAATTGCTCAAAGTACCTAATCAAGCATTTGCTTGCTGCCTGTCAGGTTTCAATTCCTCAGAGGGCTCATGGCTCAGTGAAGCAAAAGAGAAGTTTTATGATATGACCAAAGACCTCTTATTAGATGCTGAAGTAATAGAAACTCAGGCAGATAAAGCTTCTGATGTCCCTCTGTCTGTTGTCAAGCTGGAAGCTTCTGGCAAGAATATTAATGAAGAGATGAAGTCTTTTTGGAAGGCTAATAAAGCAACGGGTGACAACGCTTTCTCAAACCTTGAGAAGCCCTTAAAGGAAAAGAGGTGTTCAAACAATGATGTGGGTCTTCATCTTGAAAGAGAAACTACTACTGTTTGTGGGTTAGCTCAACAAGAAAGTGCTTTACTTTGTTCTGAACCTTTCCTGGGTGTACCTTCTGAGTGGTCAGATACTGTAGAAACAAATATGTCAGTGGGAGCTGTTGAGTATGTGTCTGGGAAGGCTGATGATGGATGTGAAACAGCTGAGCATCAAAGCAACTCTGATAAAGAGATACCTCTATGTGAAGGAGAGAGCGGTAACAATGTGTTACTAGAACCAACAAGAAGCTGCAGTCTTCATGTTTTGGGGAGTGAAATGAAAGCTGCAGAACAAGAATTATCTGAAGTGCTGTTTCAAGAGGATGCTGAGCTGAAGGCAGAACTGACAGGCAGTGTTTCAGCAGCCAGTCTTTTCCTAGGAAACAAACAAGAACTGCAGAGACTGCCAGTGCTCCAGGTACAGTCATCTTCAAGTGATGAAACAGGGTTGTTAGTAGAACTGGATCAATTACAAATGCACTCTTCATATGATGATCTAAAAGAGCTTATACTGGAGCTAGAGGCACTCTCAGTGCAGTCCTCCTTTGGTGAAGAAACAAAGGAAGCTCTGGAAACAGAGTCACTTGAAATGCAGACAACTTTGGGCAGTGAAGTGAGAGAGAAAATGTTGGAACGAGAATCATTTGAGCTACCCGTTGTAAGTGAGGAGATGGGGGAGTTGGCAGCTCTGAAATTTCTTGAAATCTTACCATCGCTTAATAAGAGAGAGAACTTGGTGCCTTCAGTTAGTGATGGAGAGAAGACAGTAGAGCTGATTATGTCTGATGTTCAGCTTTCTTTGGGAGAGAAGGCAGAGAAACTGGAATTGAATTGGTCTGGAATTCATAAAGCAGAAGGTATACAAGAAGATTGGATGGAAGTAGAGCCTCCTCCCCTAAGGCTGTCTTCATCTGGTGGTAGACCTGAGAAACAACTGGACCTGAAGACCCATGACATGCTGTCAATGCTAGGTGCTGAAATTGAGCAGCTTCTGGAACTGGTGCTGCCTGATGTGCAGCCATCTCAGGAAGATGGGGAGGAGGACTCTTTAGGGTTGGAACATGCTGCACTGCAAAGTTCTGCAAATAGTGGAAGTCAATTTTCATTTCTTACAAAAGACTTAACAAATCAGATGCCTGTTTGCACTGTAAAATTGTGTGACTGCAAAGTTGAGAAACGTAAGGAGTGGCAGAAGAACGATGACTGTTATGTGGAAGAATGGATGAAACAGGACTTGACTTACTCACTTAAAGATTGTGGAAATACATGTGTGCAGTCTTTAGACTGTAAGTCTGTGGATGAAGAAGTAGAAAAAAAGCAAAATGAGAACTTGGCTGACTGTAGTGCAGGTAAAGTATCTGATTTTAAGGAGTTAAATAATGTTGTGTACATTCCAACATGAGAATAGCTTTCTTGTAGAAACCTAATTTTTATTCCCTAATAAGTTACTGTGTTAGTGTTAATGTTGGTATGCTTTGGGTTAAGGACATCAGACTAAGTGTAAGTATCTGATGGATAATGTGACAGTCTAACAGCAACTAGTCTTACTTTGAGAGATTAATGATTTTGTGATTGGAAACCTATTTCTGAACATGAACTGCATTTTCAAGACTGTTCAGGATGACAAATTTTTAACTTTCAAATATTTACTAAGTAGTTTGGAGGGGGAAGGGGAATATGGGAGCAGGGTTGTGAGGCAGTTGAGTTTTTTTGGAGGGGTTGTTTTTGTGGTGTGGTTTTTCTGGTTTTTTTTTTATTGATATGTCATCATTTTTGTAGAACACAATGACTATACTTGTAATCTGAAGGGCTTTGCTGTTGGTTCCAAATGTGTGGTGTGGACCTCTCTAAAATGGTGTGAGGCTCGTATTTTGGAGGTATCTGAAAAAGGTACCAGGGTAAGTATGGTTTGAATACTCTTTCTGCATTCTTAAGATCTGGTCCTTCTTTGGTCTTCCTCCAAACTTTGAATATTTTACAGAATTGTATTAAAGAATTTAAGACTTAGTATTGCAAAAGCTGATGCTGGACTTACAGACTACATAGAAACAGCAGTTTCTCAAACCAAGCAGATGCTATATGTCAATGCTTGATATTCTCTTCACATCTTATTCTCCTGCATTGAGTGGGAAGACTGAAGGATCTGGCTCCAGTTTCAGATACATACTCATATGTGTGTGGTTCTGTCTGGCCTGCAAGTTAAGGTTCTGCTATGGAGCTGTGTTACCATTAAATGCTCATGAAACTTGGCACTATTTTACTGATGTTTTGAGGAATTAGTGCTAGAATTTGGGAAGAAACTTAAATTATACTGTAATTAATAATGAATACACAACTCTTCCTACTTCAGTGAAATGTGTATTGAATTCATGGCTGGTGGGAGTTAACTTTAAATTATAATCTAATGGGCTGCCTTGTTCTACTGTTCTTTAAGCTGTGTGATAAATGAGAAGCCTTCCTCCAGTTCAGGGGGAGTGTATGTGTATGTACACATATGCACAGACATTATACTTAAAAAGGCAGTTGTAATTTAAGGTTACAAATCCAAAAGATCATTTCATAAAAGTAACTTTGTGGAAGATTGAATGCCTGAGATCATGGACGCCAGCTCTTTTGCTAGTAGATTCCTTGGGTATCTAAAGCTAACCTCAGCTGTATTGAGATGTCAGTGTCAGGTATGTAGTGATATACTTATTCATCTGTTTCCTACTGGTTCTGATCTCATAGGTGTTTTCGAGCCTTCCTCTCTCACCATACTTGGGTTAGATGCCCAGGAGAGCCTTGAGCAGATTCAGTAGTGATATTCAGCTTTATTAGAGGTTAACTTGCTCTTCCAAGATCCACACTGAAAGCCTTCTCAAAGGCAGGGAGTCCTCAATTGTGTTTTCCTACTGCTATGTCTTATTTGCTGAGTGTATTCTCAGGATCCACTGCTGTGCTAGGTACAATTTGTCTCTGTCCGTACAGGTCTTGAATCTCTCCACTGGCAATGAGGAGATTGTGGATCCTGAGAATGTCTGGAACTGTATTCCTGACTGGGCTTGCAGATCGTCTGAGGTATGGCGGTGTGGTAATGGACTAGGCAGGACAGGACCGATTTTTAGAAAGGGCACTCTGAGTTTAGTTGTGATTCTTCCTGTCACCATGAAAATAGAAAGGCAAAGTAGCATTAATCTAAATCTGTGCATTCATGCCAACTGCTAGAAGCACAGTATTTTTCTTTAAGACATCATATTGTCCTTCTTTAATAGATCTTTATGGAGACTATAGAAATTTGTATAAATACATTATATAATTATAATATTTATATAGGTTTATATAAACTGTCAGCCATTTGGCCTGAGGACTGTGAATTCAGTCTGGGAATAGATTAATGAAAACAGCTTGAAGGAAGAAGTGTTACTAGAAGACTACTATTAATCAAGAAATGTAGAACAATGCTGATGTGTGGATATTGACAGATCTTGGTCGTAGAGCATGTAACTAACTGGTAAATCATGAAAAATACTTCATAATAGAAGTAATTAGGAAAAGATAGTAAGGTTTTCACCAGTGTTCTTCATGAAGTACTAATAAATGAAAAAGTCATGTCTGGAACCCAAAACTTGGGTTGTCAGCCATGCTGCTGGCAATGGTAACAGAATACATTTCCAGTTCATCCTTCACATGTGGTTTTTGCATCAAAGCAAAAAGTGGGCAGAAGGCTTCTGTAGTGAGTTGTAAGGGGGGAAAACAGTGGGGAAATAAGAGTCCAGCAGTGCTGATGTAAACAGTCCAGTATTAAAGGAAGCACCTCAATGGAAAACTATCTTTGCAATAGTGCCAGCTTCCTAACAGAATCCCCTTTTGTTTAGGCAATAACCCCTGCAACGGAAAACTTGCAGTCCTTACCAGAGGAGTCCTTACTTCAAGGTAAGACTACCTTAAAGCTCCCAAAGAGGTGGTGTACTCGGTGTTTGAATGCTTTCTAATTTTTCTAGAAAGTATTTTAGGAAATACAGCTGAAACATTTTTGGTTTTTTTTTAACTTAAGTATTTATTCTAATACTGTTGTAATTTTCTTAGTAGCATTAGCTTATGTACTGCGAGTTTAATGGTGAATACATGCAATGAAGCTGCTACTCTATCTTGATTAGAAATCGATTTTGTATTTATTCAACCTAGTAGATTGAGCATCTTGGACAAGCTGGGGTGGTACACCAAAGTTACAGATTTTGGTAGGGTTTTGAGCATTGGCCACCAGCATGCTCACATTTCTGAGGCAAGGTGAGTGACTGCTAAGCAGACTCTATTAAGCATTGTAGTTTGGGACTTGAATGCCCCAGCCCCTTAATAGATCTTGGTCTATGAATCTAAACCCATAATAATACCATCTTAGTTGTTGTAAGGATAGTTTGTGAATAGTGCATGTACTTGTTTATTGTTACTTAAAAATGTTGAAGTGTTACTGGTGAACACCTATTCTGTGTACCAAGGAAAATAGTATGGGTTCTTTCTGATTATATACTATTTCTATAATCTATGGAATCATAGAGTAGTTCTGGTGGAAAGGGACCTTTGGAGGTGCTCAAAGCAGGGTCAACTAGATCAGGTTGCTTAGTACCTTCCTTTCAGGTCTGGAACCTATCCAATGATGGAGATTCTAGAACCTCTCTGGGCAACTTGTTCCTGTGTTTGACCAGTGGTTGCCTGATGCAGGCTGAACTAAGCTGAAATAGAGATAGCATCTGTGTTTTCAGTGATTGAATTGGTTATTGTATTTCAGTACAACTGTACTGAAAGCTGACTGGTTTATGGGTAACAAATAACGAAGCCTGCAACAGATTTAGTTACTTGTTGGGCAAAAAAGGAGTTAAAGCCTTGATTAAAATGTTAAACTCAATCTTCCCTCAATTATATCACTCAAATGCAGGATTACTCTTGATCTTGCCGTTTCTGGTTTTGATACTCTTTGGTAGCTAATTATTACTGTCCAAATTTGCCTACTGTCTGTGTTCTTGAATACTTTGCACGGTATTAGTGTGCGCACCCTCTCAGCAACAGTGCAGAAAACATGAGCTAAGGTCATGAAACTATGTGGCACAGAACTGGATCTTGCTGTACACATGGGCCATGGCCTGAAAGGCAGTTTGAGTGGAAGGTACCCGATTCACAGGACGCAAAAATCGCTGCAGTGGCTTTTGCTAAGCCCACTGAGGAATGGAGTGGCTTAAACTTGAAACTGAAATCTGGGAGTGCTGCTTGTTTCATCTTCTTGGGCAGTTCCGTTTCAACTGTCTTATCTGTATATAACTTCAAGTTTAGTCTTTTAATATTGTCCAATATGTTGATGACATCTAGTCTGAAGCCTTGTAGAGCTATGACTTTAGATACTAATGCATTTATACATGTTTATAGAAACACCTTGATAGGTCTAATCTGTTTTTATTCCCTGTAGAAAAGCAAACTGGCTGCAGTTCAGATTTGGCTGCAGATCCTCATGTCCTCCAGCATTCCTGAAACCAAGTGACACGCTCACCACAAGAAGCTGAACAAGTACCTGTATACACAAAGATTCCCATGAAAATGTGTTTTCACGGGAACACAAATACAAGCAAAGCATGGAGTGTTTCTTCTACCTAACTCAGCAAATGCATGTCACTACCATACTTCCCTGTCAAGGAATAGCACTTGTTGGTAGACTGTTATTATCAGCTTGGCTTCTTAAGAGCTGTACTTTAAGTAAGAATTTGCCTCTTGACTGGCATTGCTCACTGAATGTGGATGTGCACTGACTTTTATCTAGCTGTTGGTGGGTGGTTCTTGAACCCAGGTTTCTTGTGACTTGCTGTTTAGGCTACTGTGGTGCACAATACTGCTTTCTGTTGTTTGATTTTTGAAAAGTTGCATTGTTAATTGTCTTTTTTTTTTTTCTCTAGGAAAAGTTGAGGGTTTTTTTTTTTTTAGGGGGGAAGGTTTTTTTTTTTTTTTTCTGTAGGGGAACATATGTTGTTTATGTCTTGCATTTGGTGCTGTTACAAAGCAATGGAAGAGGCTGGAATAAAGCTTTGGCTGGCATATACTGATCAGTGTTTTGTTAATTATGTGTGTTCTTCCCCTATGCATAAGCCCAAATGCTGTGTGCATACCAAGTATCTTTCTTCAGCTGTGCTACTGCAGTTAGATGTAGCTATGCATGTTCTGCAGTTACTGATTCTGTTTTGACCCTAAACAGCTCTAGAGCACTGTGAGCCATTGTCAATGCTTTGAAACATCACACAGTCATGTACAAAATAGAACTTGTATTTATGACACGGCCTTAATTGCACTAATGAAAGATAAGAAAGATGAAGCTTTTCCTATAAATGAGGCAGACCTACTAGAATGGTTTTCCTGCTACATGTGTAGTGTGGTAAGGACTTCTCCTTAAGCTGCAGCTGTTCTATCTTGCCTTTTGTTCTCTTCCTTGTGTTGAAAAGGGGCTTCTATTTTATAGTCCTGTTCCATGCTCCTGTATACCATAGCTGCTTCTTCCTTTTCAGAGGCTATGGATTTTTCATGCTGCCATAATGACTTGGGAACCCAAGAGCTCATGTAATAGTCTGGGTGAGTATCACAGCAGATCTCAAGTGCTAGTGTTTACTCAGCAAGAGAAACACTTGCATGTTTATTCCCTTAATAGAGATACTACATGGTGTTCCACTTTCTTCAGTTTTTTTTTTTGTAAACTGATTTTGAAACAAATAGGCTACAGTAAGCAGTAGTTCTCCCTTTTGCAAGGCTTTTTCATCTAGAAATCACCCTTCCATGTGGCAGCTTCAAAGAGTTTGCTCTAAAAATCAGAGCCTTCTTTAGCCCACCACAGTCAACTGCTTCTATTGACAGATACAGACAGCAATGCTAGTACCTGGACAAAGACAATTGTCTAGAGTGTTACAACCATGAGAGACATCAAGATGATCAAGCAATGCTTACGTACCCCTTTTTAAAGGGAGCGTGTCACTTCTACCATCTCTTCTGTAATTTCACCTACAACAGTATGACAGATAATGGTAATACAGAGATTAACAAGAGAGGCACTGCTGGAGCTTTGCCTAAGGGAAATCACAGTTGCTCCAAGAGTGACCATTTCAGCAGCTTTTGGAATGGAAACATCCTCCGAGTATGGCAGTAAACACATTTTAAATGTGAGTGGATTAAGTTCATATGAAGTCCTATGTCTGAACAAATACCTTTATCTGCTGTTATCTTAAACTATTTCCTGTACCTTTTACTGTGACTTTTGTTAAAGAAAGACAGTTTTGAAGACCACCTTCCACTGGTACCTCACTGACTAGGAGGAGCAAAAACCTTTTCCAACTTGCAACTGTTGTCAGAGCACAGCTGAAATACTAAGTAATTAAATAAGATTTTTTTTTTTTCCCTCTTTCTGCAAAAAGGGCTTGCTGGATGCAAACTGACTTTAAAACTTAGTAAGCAGAACTTTAGTTGAATTCCTTGGAGCTTAATCTCTCTCTGCAGACTTGATTCTAAGTCAAAACCAGAAAGAGCATTTAAATTGCCATTAACTTCCCCCCCCTCCAAGCTGCCTATAAAGCAGAAGTTACCCTGTTGCAGTATTTCAGAGAATCCCACTAACTCATTTGAACTAAAATCTCTCTACATTTTCATGATAATGTAACCTCATGCCTTATTTATTTTTGTTGTTGTTGTTGTTCCACATCCCAAAAGCTGTGCAGGTGGCCAATGCTATCGCATGTCTGAGCAGCGTCTGGCCAACATTAGTGTCTTGATGTCCGTGGCATTTTCAGTACTTCTTTGTATTCCTTATTCAGGTTCAGCTGGAGATAAGTCAATATTGGTACCAGGAATAACATTGGGTCCTATGCCATCCACAAGAGAATCCCACTTATCAAAATCATTCTTGAGACCTATGAAATGGGGGGGAAAAAAAAACCCAAGTGGTAATGAATTAAGTAGTCAGCTTTTTGTAAAGCTACACTGAAAAATTAAACTATAGGACAGATGAACCAACTTGGCAAAGTAGAGGAGGCATGATGTTTTAAGAAGGGAAAAACAATGCTCCAGGTCTTTATGTTTTAGAACAAAACTGCAATGTTCCTCCTCTGAACTGCTTAAATTACAAAAGTAACTAACCAACCTCTAGAAAGAGAGTCTGACTGTTGTTTCTTCTACTTAAAGTTTTATGATGCACTTACTTTTGATGTCGTTCTAAACAGAATGGCTATATAAAAAGCTGCATAACAATTAAATATTAATTTAACTTCATACTTTGATGTAAACATACTTACTCAGATGTTTCTGCAGAAAGGCTAATGAAGCATGATTGCTTATATCAATAGCTTCATTTGGATCTATTTCTCCTTTTAACTTGAAAAATCTTCCAATGATTTCTCCGCTCACAAAGGTAAAGTCAGGAAAGCTCTGATGTACTGACCCCCTGCAAATAGAACAATGATTAACAGGCTCATAAGAATGCAGTCATCTGATTAAAAGATGCCTTGGGTTGCAAAGACTTCTTCAAAGACAGTCATGCACAGCAGTAAATTCTGTCCTAACCATGGAATGGAGGAAGTTTTGTATATACTTACTGTAAAGAGTAGGCTTGGCAAAACTTTCAAGTTGTCTCTGCTTTGAGTATAAAGTGGATTATAGAGCCATCTGCTCCCCTGCACATAGGGCTTTCACTAGGTGAGTGTATAACTGCACCCAGAAGGCTATTTAAAGTGTTCAAACACAGATGATGCATAAGGCCCAGAGCAAAACTTGTGTCCCGGGGCTGGAATGTACACCTTGGAGCATCTTAAACTCAGGGTTACTGGCTGCTTTAAGAGAGGTCTCTGTCTCCACTGTGGGGGACATACTGCTAATTTAAACATGCAGTGAAAACCTAGGCCATGAGGAAGTAGTGACTGTCTTTCTGCAGTTATCTGTAACTGAACAGCTCCAACAAGAGAGTAAAGATCCATCTTCAACCACAGAAGTGATGGATCTTGGACTCTTACTTGATAGTGATCATTTTCTTGTTCGTGTCGTTGGAGCCGAGCTTCTTCATCTTTAAGATATTATCAGCCCACTGGAATTTTTCGGAGTTGATAAAAAGCAACGGTTGCTGGACACTGTTTTGGTAAATGTCATCACCTACTGGAAGCATCCATGCATCGAGGGCAATGCCACACCTGTCAAAAAAACCTGGATATTGTCACAGAAGAAGAAAGCTTCGTATGGAAATTCTCAGCATGCTTTGATTTGCAGGAGACATGGGAAAGTGAAACTCTGTGACACCGAACAGGTAAACAGGTTAATGAATCATTTTGTTTCAAGATGATTTCTACTCTGGGGGAAGAGAATTAATCCATTATTGCATTTGTTGGTCTCCATCGCCACGTGCAGCTGGGCACAGAAGCTTCTGCAGGGCCCCACAGTACCAAGATATAATAGGATACAGCTATCATGTTCTACCACATCCCCGCAGATCAAAGAAGCATGACTTGAGAAGACAAGACATGCCAAACAAAACTTTTCTTCAACAGCTAATTAGTAGTTGGGGGATCTCAGGTGAGGTCCCCTGCTCCAGACCTCTCAAGTGCCAAATGTCTCTTGCCTTGTTTTGCATACTTACCTGAATCTTATTTCTTTGCTGAGACTTTCAATAACTGTAGCACCACCAAAAGAGTGTCCCATCACAGCTATTCTGCTAGTATCAACAGAATCCTGTCAAAAAAATCCAGGCGCTGTAAAAGACTTTCTTTCCCAAACTTTTTTTTTTTTTTAAAAGGGAATAATTTTTTAGGCAATAGATCCTAGTGAAGTAGGAAAAGCAGCATTTCAGCTCCATTACTATCTATCCAGCTTGGGATGACCTGAGAATATGTTCATAGATGTATGGTGTGATCTTCAGAAGAGTTGTCCTGGTTTCAGTGAGGATGGAGTTAATTTTCTTCCTAGTAGATGGTATAGTGCTGTATTTTGGGTTCAGTATGAGAATGATGTTGATAACACACTGATGTTTTCAGTTGTTGCTAAGTAGTGTTTACACCAAGTCCAGGATTTTTCAGCTTCTCATGCCCAGCCAGCAAGAAGGCTGGAGGGGCACAAGAAGCTGGGAGGAGACACAGCCAGGACAGCTGACCCAAAGCAGCCAGTGGGGTATTCCATACCATGTGACGTCACATCAGTATATAAACTGCGGGGGAGTTGGCCTGGGGGGATCGCTGCACGAGAACTAACTGGGCATCGGTCAGCAAGTGGTGAGGAATTGCATTGTGCATCACTTGCTTTGTACATTCCAATCCTTTTATTATTATTGGCATTTTATTATTGTTATTATTATCATTATTATTTTCTTCCTTTCTGTTCTATTAAACTGTTCTTATCTCAGCCCATGAGTTTTACTTTTAGGTTTTTTTTTCCCCTGATTCTCTCCCCCATCCCACTGGGTCGGGGGGGAGGGAGGGAACGAGCAGCTGCATGGTGCTTAGTTGCCACCTGGGGTTAAACCACGACAACAGTTTACAGGAACCAGTTTAGAAATGGAAGAGGGAAACCAGAAGCATTATTAGGCACTTAACAAAATGCAGTTTGCACCTCTCACTCACCTTTAGGCTATTCCAGTCAAAGTTTGAATTTAGTACATTCACTACTTTCTCTCCTGAATTGATTTTAAGAATGAGATCGAGAGCTTTGATACACTCCTGTGCTCTTTGCTGCACCTGGGGAGAGCAGTGGAAGGAATTATCAGACAACTGCCAGGCTTGCCAGCCCTTTGGACACAAGACTTAGTCTGATTATTTTCCCTGCCCCCAAGTGTCTGATACGGTAATGACGATTCTGAACTACAGAATAGAGCTGTAAAACAGAACTCTGACAAGGCTTGACTAACAACAAAACTAACTTTTGGAGGTCCAAAGAGTTGAAGCTCTTGTGTAGATCCTCTGCATGTGGAGGAATTTATCCCTATAACATGCGCCAAAGACCTTCAACTCCTTCGTCCTGTCACTGCTCTGAGAAGGGGTTGTTGGGATGTGCAAAGGCTTAAGTTACACAACTACAAGAAAGGCTGACTCACTACTCCTACTCATGTTCACTCTGATGAGCAAATATCATTACATCACTTGCCCCATCTGCACAATAGCTTTGAAATGGTCTTTACACTGGACAAACCCAAAATAAGAAAGCCAAGAAGCCCTTCCTGTTTTATATAAGTACATATTCTTTAAAACTGTAGTAAAGCTGTTGCAAATAAACATTTTCATAGTTCAGTGTAAGAAGTGTTTTTGACTTTGATATGTCAGTAAAAGAAAAGCTTAAAAAAGAACCAAAGAACAGTAGCGTCCTTGGGACCTGCAGTGTGTAGGCAGCCAGCGCGATGCCTGTGCATCACTGAATTTCAAATAAGTCTCAATCTCTTGACTCCTCCACTAGTAAAATTTGCAGGCAACAGCTTCTGGAGGTTATTTGCAACTCAGACGTTACATATTTAGACTTGTAAGTAGGATGTTGTATGCACGCAGGAAATTACAATGGTACTACTGTCTGTATGGCCCAGGGAGATAAGGAGAAACACCTCCCTGGCTGAGTTTGCATTAGCTGGAAGAAAACACTCCTGTATTTTAAAGGTCAAGTCTATGCTTGGAGGAGCTCATCAGTACAGCCATATCACATCTAGCATGGATACTGCTTATACTCAGTAAGTTTGCATTGTTTACATTGCTATAAGCCACACTGAAGTGTGTTGAAGATGATGAAGCAAACCCCCTTAGAGCAGCCATGATTCAGCCTGCTATCCAACAGTAAACGAAAGCTGAAGCAAGCCTAAGGCCACACAAACATGTGAATTCAACTCTGTGTCGCTTAAAGACTGGGCTGGGCAGCAGAAGCGTGAAGACACAGAGAAGAAACAGAAAGTTGAATGGAGCCAGAGGAGAAACAGCTGACTAAGCTCCACAGCGCAACTTCATGAGAAAGCTTTGTTGAGGAAGTAGTTTATGGTCTGAAGAAAGCTGTTGTTGGCTTTCCCATCTTCAGGAACATAGGACTTGATGTATTTTTATATATCCCCCAAGTCATGGCAGAAGACCGCAGACATGGCCAAAGGGAAAGAGTCTGTTAGTCCTAAATACACCACTCCTGCCTCACTTCCTAGAGCACAGACCTAGGATAAGTACCTGCTTATGGCGCAAACAACGCTCTTCCTCTCCAGCTTTTAGTTTCCTGTAGTAGATCCACTCCTTCTCTGTGTTTGATGTAGACTCCTCCTGTGGCTCAGAAATTGACTTTTTTTTACAATAATATGTTGCTGAAGCAGATTCATCTCTGTAATATCAACAGAAGGTTAGTTCTGGGGATGTTTTCCATTTGGTTTGGGATGAAGTAGGCAGAAGTTTTAGATCCAAGCTACCAACCAGTGCCACTGCAGTCCCAACTGAGTGTAGACAGACTTTCTAAACAATGCAGTAACCCCACCAAAACTCCCACCTCCTTTATATTCTCCAGGTTCTAACAAAAAGAGAGAGAAAAATAGCATGCCTGAAGAATGACGAACAATATCTACCATGGTACTGTTCATCCAAGGGCTTATTTAAGCAAATTCCCTTTGCTTAGATTAGAATTGAGCTAGAGAAATGGGGGATGTGGGCAGGACTGAAGAAGAGATGTTAGTTTTTCTTTTTAAAATTCTTAAGTTCTTCTTTAGAATAAATAACATTCTATTCAATGTCAGAAAGTTTCTTTCCATCAGAACTCAAAAACATGCAGTATACGCACCTGTGCTCCACAGCAGCCACTATAAAGCCCTGGGAAGCCATCTCTATGCAAATAGCAGAATAAATCGTCCTGCAATCAAAACCACACTTTGGTGATACACGTGCATACATAATTATTTCAATTACACTGCTCTTTAAATGTTGACCACACTACCTATGTGCTAGCCCCCATTCAGTATTTCTTCTGCTTGAATCTGCTAGCCAGTAGAGCAGGCTTTTGTATACCAGTCACCAAAGCCTGTTCACACAACCTTGTTACTGTTTTACTATCTATTCAGAAGGAAAAATGCTAATGATTTTTAAAAGTAGCACATATGACACTTTGCATCTTCAAAGAGCTGTCCAAAAATCAACTAGCTAATCTTCACAACATGCTTATGGATTGGTAAATACCTTCACCCCTAAAACACAAAGGGAAAACACAAATAAATACATCAACGCTGCTCTTATTTACTGCTGTTGATTTCAGTGGAGGCATACAGATACACAGCAGCCTGTGTTCTTCACACCTGTTTCAACTCCACAGGGATCTCATTCCCCTGCTGCAAATCTGTTCAGAACCATCTTTGGAGACTGCTGTCTCCATAGACAACCAAAGTAGTTTGTCGGCAAACTGCAGAATTACCGAAAAGCTCCGAGTCCATGGGAAAAAACGAGGAGTGGGTATTTTTCTCCTGGCTTAAAAGCAGCATTTGACTTTGCAGGACAGGTCACTGAACCTAGATAAAAATTGAAGCGTATGTCATCATTACTGAAATGAGAGAAAGCATTTGTTCCTGTGGGAGAGATCCTGAGAATCTGGTGACCACTGATTTCAGAGCAGTCATCTGAAGATAAGATACCAAATCTCATCCTTAAAATACAGAAGACAAATACAGATCTGTTTCTGAAAATACTTTCTACTTGGCAGAAAACACTTTCCTTCTCCTCCTCCCATCCACAGCCTAGCACAAGCCCTACATATCTCTTAACCCTAAGAGAACAGATTTTCAAGAATAGTCAGGTTGGTATTCAGACCTTAGTAGCTATCTGAGCTTTGTGTACTTGCACATTTCCCTGTAGGATTTAAAGCCTGACACATAGGTGCAGCTCACCCAAGCTCTTCCTAGAGCAAATTGCCCAGACGCACCTATTCATAGCAGTCAGGGACTGTGGGTCTGCCTGAGAGCTGGGTCACATTCATCATCAAGCCTCACTACACAAACCCATTGAAAACAAACATACTTCTTTGGGAAAAACTATTTTTTAGTCCTGCAGCAATAACACACTACTCACGGAGCAGTGAGGCAATGACCTGCATAAAGAGCTCATGTCCTTGCATTAGTCGAGGAATAAATCCAAAACCAGTCTTACCAACATAGTACTGGAAAAGCCTTTCTCCTACAACTCGGTACATATTAAGGAAGTCAGAGAGTCCCTGATAGTACTCTTTATCTGGAATCCATGGTGCCTCTTCATTATCTGTGGCATCGCATGATGGGTAATATAGGCGCAAGAAGCTTCCCTGGGATTAGGGGAGGGGGGGGAAAAAAAAGGAAGATTCATATTTATTTATAGATAGCAGAGAAAAAGGAAGATAAAAACATTTATGTCAAAGGCTTCAGATGCAAGAATGACAGCTCAAGAGAATTAAGAGACTCTCCTCAGAAAATTATTATCCTATACAGGCTTTGATGCCAATCTTATGTCACCATCTTTTTGTCCCTGCAGTGAATTTAAAGTAGCGTGACTGTTAGTATCCAGATAGAGATACACATCACCTTCTCCAAGTTAGCCTATGGCTAATTCAAAATGCTCCATTTAATTAAGTTAATCATTACAAACACTCACTACCTATTCGCTCCATTTCTGCATCTTGCTGGATCTTTTCTTCTGTCTTCCTCACTATGCCTCCCTTTGGGGAACGATACGATGAACGATGCAGTTTGATCAGTTTAACAGGGGTGGCTGTGTGCCCTTCACCCCTCCAGCTGGCAGCTGTCATTGCTTTCCTTTCACCAGTGAGTCTCATGGAGCTGTTACTGACCCAATTCAGCTTGCTACACTGGGGGGAAAAAAGGACCCTCCTAGAAGTGTATTTTTCCACTATGTTAACAAGACAAATTTTACCCTGAGACTAGTTTCTGGAAGTGCAGTCCAGCAGAGAAGATGTGGGCAGAGTCAGGGGCACGGTCTCAACGTGGCTATAGTGTTCTGGCTAAACTGAGCTGTCAGCAAAGCTATTGGGCAGCTGCACAGCAAAGGAGTGCAATATATTGTTCTTCCTCCTCATCAAGATGTTTACAAGTCTGTAGTGGTCCCTCTTTCTAAACACAATTTTGTTAACTTTTTTTAACAATTTTTGTTAACTTTGTTAATTTTTATCTGCCTCCATTTCTTACCACTGGTTTGAATCTTCTTCTACTGTCTGCACTCCAGCTCTTCCAGGAAACCACCCAAGCTTCCCACATTAACGTGGACCCTCCATACCACCTTGTCAGTACTTTTCCTACGCAGACAGCAGCAATGTACCAACGGCACACCTTAAAGCAGACCTCCCGGCAGATGAACTGCGTGTAATTAGCATTCTTACTTCCCTGTTTGCAAGAGAATTTGCAACACACTATTCAAATTCACTGTCTTGCTCCAACTGTACTTTTGTTTTAACAAGCTGAGCCCAGGGCCAAAAAGAACGTGAGCTTTGGAATAAAGTCTGGTTTCTTGAACACTAATTTATCAGCTTCATACACAACGTGTACCAAAAGTTTGTTTAATGAAGCTTGTTTCTATTTACTCATGAAACTTAAATCAACCTTTGACACAAAGGAAGAAACCATCAAACCTTTATCCATACTGGTAACGATACTAATTTGATCCCAGAATAATCACAGTGAACCTCCTCAGGTGACTAACTGCTTACCCAGAAAGGGAAAGATGTTCATTATCTATGCCTGAGAGAACTGTAATTATATAGATTGCTTATCTAAGAAAAACACATGGGCTGACTGCAAAGAGAAACTAATCGCTTCTTTGTGCTAATACAGAGTAAACTCAGTAAAGGAAAACATATGAATAACCACTACAAACTGATCACAAGTTCCACCATACCTGGCTAGTCTGAGGAGTAAAACCAACAGTGTAAATGCAGGTGTATTCTCACAGGAAAATTAAAAAGCAAGAGGATTTGAAATGGAAACCCTTAAGTGAGCTCATTAGCTGGCTATTTACTGTCCCCACCTTCTTATTGTGACTTCTCTCTGTACTAACCCCTTGCAGAATTGGCACCCTGTTCTTTTTCAGCTAGATAAAACTTTGAGAAGACATCTCATGCTTTACCCTGCAGTTGAAACACTACATACCCTCATCACCCAACCCAACCAAATCCCATGGGGGTCTTTGTGATGAGAACAGCTACAGTCACGGAGATTGCGTGTGGAGTCTCCCCAGNGGTGGGTGGGTGGGAAGAAAACCGTGGGTCCCAGGAGGACACAGTTTTTCTGCAGTACGTTGCGTAGGGGAGTCAGGAGGGCAAGGATATTAGGAGGAGGAAGGAAGTAGCCATGTGGAAAGCTTGCAGGTTACATCCATCTGGTAAATGCCCAGTACACATCCTACACTGGGATGGAGAGGATAGAACGCTCAGCTGGGAGCATCAGCCACGGAGCATCCCTGCACACAGACAAGACCTTCTGTTTGTTTCATCTGTAAAACTACAGCAAGTTATTTCATTAACATTGTGGCTTAAATCCAAACAAAGGAGGAAGAACCGACAGATTTACCTCAGCTGCATTTTCCGTCATCAGGTCTGTACATCCAACCGAGTGCGGTCCCTTTCCTTCGGGGATCCTATAAAACTTCTCAGTGCTGCTGCTCCCCATGTCCATTGGTGCCTTCACCCACAAACCTGCGGAAAAACACACACCAAATCACAGCCTGCGTGACCACATCACCTACCCTGAAAAACATTCAGTGCGTTGAAGAACCAGGAGTGGGAAATTCAAGGTTGAGCCGATACACGAATCTGCTTGCGAGAATCGGAGATCTGAAGCCCCGAGTCGCCAACCCGACCCGCTCTACCAGGGAATTTCCTTGGAGCACGGTGTCCAGAATCCCACGGGTCAGACAACACCGTGCACTCCGCAGAAAGGCAGGGAGGGAACGTTTGGCTGGGGACGCCGTGGTGGCACTCGGGAGGCCGAGGTGCTGCGGTGCGGAGCCGCAGCAGTCCCGCTTCTTGGGCACGAAGAGGGAAGCGTGAGCCCAAGAAGCGGCGAGTTTCGGACGCGAAGGCAGTTCCCTCCTTGCCAGGCTACGACCTGGGGCTGCTCCTCCTCGTACGAGCGGCAGCGAGGGGAGTTTTTGCAGCCCCTCGGTAACCAAAACCGGCCTGCGCATCTGGGGCAGAAGGACGGCACGGAGAAAACCGGCGCCGTAGCCGTTTTTCCGGGAGGAAGGCCGAGGCCTGGATGCGATCCCTGGAGAGAAAAGGGCGGGCTGCCGGTGCAGGAGGGGTCGTTGGGAAGGTCCGACCGTCCCCGGCCCGTACCTGGGCTGACACCTCCGAGCCAGGCTGGCCCTGGGGACGA
>VYZV01017680.1:0-57747 GCA_013401275.1 Pandion haliaetus | reverse complement strand
CCCCCGCACAGCCCTGGCCTTTGCCCCCTCGATAACGCTGAGATTAGGGAATTAACCCTAAAACCAGCACCCTAACTAAAAGGTTAGTTACCTGAGAGATCAACAGGCTGATCCAGCTGATGAAACAGCCGTATGAGCTTCAAGGCTAGCAAAGGGAGGCAGCAGGGGAGGGAGGGAAGGTCAAATTTGGTTTGGCCTAAATTCCTTATGAAGCTGCACCTGTGAACTGTCTCCCCGGAGAGCTGGTGAGCTCCTGGGGTGGGATCGCTGGCTTCTCTTCCTCTCCCTTTCCATGTATGTGTGTGGGTATGATCTAGAAGCTAGCAGAGCACAACGGTGCTTGAAATTTAAGTTATATTTTTAAACTTTGAATTTTGTTGGCATTTCCTTGGAAAAGAATAGGAAAGTTGTATGAAAAGCTCCCCCTCCTTTTTTTTTTTTCCCCTGTACTTTTGTCCAGCACTCATTTCAGTGATGGGCTGGATACATTAAAGTCTAACATTTTCAGGATAGATGTAATGCTGATGAAAGGTTTTGGAGGACAACTCTGAAGACCTCTGTTTAATCTAAAGGAACAGATTCTTCAAGGTTAGTGAGAGACAATGAGGAGGAGACTGTGCATGAATGGTTAAAGTAACAGAGACACGCCAAAGCCAATGATACTTTTGTGGCCCACTGAGGAGCTCCAAAATTTATTGTGTTTTTTAATATATCCAGATATTCCCAGATATGCAGGAGTCAAACTCAGTAGAAGTCATGTATGGGTCTTTCTCTTGGCTCTGGTCTATGCAGCCCAACCACCTGAGTCAGGGGACATACTGAAGCAGGCAATGATGCCCTCGGACCTTTGATTCTCGTCTTTTCCTTACAAGAAAGCAGGATAGAGATGGTAGGTGTGTCCTTCCAGTCTGGATTTGGGATGTAGTTGGAACAGTTCTGGGAGCTGGGAGCAGGGAAGTGGCCCCATCCACCTCTGGGTCCCAGGATGTAGCCCCTAGGATTGCAAATCTTCCCACACAACAGCCTCTGCAAGCTCCAGTATTGGTCTTTTCCAACATGCTGAACATGGAAATCACACTCTTTTCAATCTGTGAAAATTACTCCCTGAAGTAAACACAATGCAAAAGCTGGAGCAAATCCTAAAATGCTTCTAGTTTATGAGGGGGACTGGACTAATTAGCTTAAGACCAGCTGTCGATATGGGAATATAAAAGTTTTCTCCCCATTGATTTGGCCAGGCTGGAGAAAATACCGCAGTGTTTCCATCCTCAAGATGATGGGGTAGCGTAGCGATCCTTGCAAGCTGCTTAAATTCCCTGCCAGCAAAGCATCTAGGAAATATCCCCTAGCAGAGGTATAATTATTGAAATCCACAGCCTTGCAGGGGCCAAAGATCTGCTTGCATTTCTTGATGGGGGTCTGTTGTACGAGAGTGGAAAGTGCAAAGCACGGCTATGGAGATGAGATTTTTAAGTAACATGCCATAGCTCAATTATTTGCACCAAAGAGCATCAGAAGATACTTGCACAGACATTTTCATTGCAGTAAAACACTACCAGTAATGGATCTGCAGCATTGGCAAGGGAGGAGCCAGTTTCCATGGTAAGTGAGTACCAACAGACCCGTGGCAAATGTTTGGCCTGAGCTGGCTGTTTGTTAGCAACATCCTTGAGAAATGCAATGTGGTTTTATCTAAAACTCCTTTATACAAAGGGCTGCACTTTGCTCCAGATTTCCATGACTGCAAACCAAACATCACCACCAGTCTGTGATCACTGTTTTGAAGATAAATTATAATTTTTTTTTTCCCTCTCATTCCTTTTTCCTTATTTTTGGATAAATGCTGGTTTCTCACAGCACGTCTCACTTTTTAATGCAGATGCTGCTTGAGGTGTTAAAATTGCTCTTGAGAGGAGCTGACAAACCAGTGAACACCCACTAAACGACCATCTCTCTTTTACCAGACACCTTTCTGAAGAGTGCGGCATGACAGAGCTCCACGAAGCCGTGGCTTTGGGGGACTACGACCTGGTGGATGAGATTTTGAGGACAGGGCACTGCGACCCAAATCACAAGGATGTTGACTGGCATGACAGGACCCCGCTGCACTGGGCTGCTGCAAAAGGTAAGGGCACCCCTGCTCTGTTACTGCTGCAAACCGGCAGCATAAAAGGTGATGATGATTGTAATTACATCTTGCTATGATGGCAATTAATGCTGGTGATAGTCACAGCTTGTATCTGATCGTTTTGTCCCTAATGAGAAAAATACCAATTTAAATGGGAACTTTGCCTCCAAAATAATTTATGGGATTGCTATCAAAGTGATTTTTTAGCTTTTTTTTGGGTCACGTGAAAATTTACATGATGTGTACATATAGCATGTCTACTTGTTCCCCACATTACTTTTCTAAGAGGTGACTTCATACAGGGCAGAGGACTTATTTCTCGTGCACACCTGCACGAATGAGCAGAAAGTCAAACCCACTGTATTTATATCAGGTATTTATCAAACCCACTAGAACAAAATAATTACAGTGTGGTTTACGTTGCCCTCCCTTTACCACGCCTGGTCGAATGAGCAACACAGGACCAGAGTGGTTTGCAGCTCCCACTTTTTCCTTCACCATCAGAAGTGTCTAAGTCAAATATCCCTTTGCAGCCCAGAAGAGAGGTGAATGCAACAATATACAATGCATAATTGTACACCTGTACTCCTCCGTGCTAGGGTGTTTGTTACACGCTGAGACCTCACATCATGGCATCTGTCTTTGCTCAGAAATCAAGTGTGTGATTTGCTGGTTTACACTTGACACCATGCTTTACTTTTGCCCTGATGGATTACTACTCATTTGGGCAGCAGCAAAGGGAACCGAGCTATTTTAGAAAATGATGATGAGAGACTGGTGTGGCCTAGGTGCCATTGGGAATGATCTTCCTCAGTCAAGGCAGTGTGAAGTGGGATAGAAAGAAATTTTTTTGCTTCTTTAAGCAATCCACAAGTTAGAAAAATATGAAGCTGAATGAAAACAAGTAATTTCTCCGTCTCCTATCAAACAAATCTTTGTTTTAGTAAAGCTGTTCACAGGTTTTCCATTTTTTTGATGTTTAAGTTTTATTTTGCATTGAACTAAAACCCAAAATGAAACAATGAAACAGTCAATAGCCAATTGGTCGATGACTAATTGAGATATACTGTTCAGAAATTAGTGGAAAGCTTTCTGATTTTATTGTTGTTTTTGTTGTAAAATGCTTCTGGAAGCAGTCTAGTTTGGAAAAAAAAAAATCAGCATTTTCTAATGAGTATCTTTTATTTGATAAATTGAATGGCCAGGTTGTGGGCAAAATCCATCGTTACATGACTGAGGGAACTATGATCAACTGTGTGTGACTGTCTTCTGCACCCTGAAGGTATAAAGTCTAATGCAGGTGCATCTTCTCTCCTTGTTTTTCTGCCCAACACAAGGGCAATCGGAGCTGGTCAAGCTCCTCGTGGATCACGGCGCCCGGCACTGCCTGCGAAGCGACGTGGGCTGGACTGCGGCTCACTTTGCTGCCGAGTCGGGGAGACTGGGGGTGCTTCGCACCCTTCATTCCCTGCACGCTGCCATGGACACGGCCGACCTCTTTGGCGACACTCCCAAGAGGCTCGCGGAAATCTACGGTCACCAAGACTGCTCCAGGTTCTTAGAAATGTGAGTAGCGATGGCTGGTCCCACTGCGGCAGCTGACGGGGCTCCAGCAGTGAAAATTAAATTGGCTGCTATATAGAGGGCCAGAAAGAATACGAGTGTGTCACTTACCTTTCCACCTAAAGCCTATCAAAGTCAACAAGCACAAGTAGTGCTTGATAAGCAAATACGGGTCTTTGTCATGAGGAAGCCATTGGGAAAACATTCATTTATTCCACTGCCTTCTATAGTTTGCCTTGGTATGTTTTCAAAATTTTTACCACCTTGTGACATCATTGTTTTTATAAGGATGTTACAGAGCCATTATTAAGCGATGGAAATGAAAGCAAGAACAACTATTAACCCCTTAGTGTGGTGAATACTGAATACAAGGGTTGATTTGTTTAAGAACAGCCTTTTAGGAGGTAATGTTAGTGTATCACTTGGCTTTTCTTGTAGTAGAGATCAGGCACATCCTTTTTTTTACATAATTATTTAAAATTATACCATTTGATCTGTTAATAGGATGGCCACATATTACTTCCAAATTTTGGAAAACTCCGTATTGTCTTAACTCTTACGGTTATCGCTGAGGCACCATATGCAACGAGTAATATGATTTTAAAGGGTTCCCAATTACCATTCCTGTTTTTCAGCCACTGATTTGGCTCACAGATATTTTCATCCTTGCGAAACTTCCCCTGAATCAGGCTGCAATCCTCCAGAGGTCCAAGCTGTGTCCCGTACTTGCATCTCTCTAGAGTGGTGGGACAGACCACCAGAGGCTAACCAGCTTGTTCAGTGCCAATAGTAGTCCCACGGGTTACCTGGTATTTAAATACACTGCTTGTGAAACCTGCACATGCTGGACCCTGAGATACTGAGAGGACCCACAGGCTTTTCCTCCCCTGGGTTTTACAGTCCTGCCATAATCCTTAACTGGCATCATTTTTACCGCTGCTACAGTCTCAAGACTGCTTTGGCACCATATAAATCATGGATTTTTATATAGACACATACCCAACTCAAAGTGTCCAACTTGCCTTCATTGAGGAGTTCAGCACCAGAGCTGCCAAGTTCAAAATCAAGCATGGTGGCTATGCAAATGTCTGAGGCAGCCAGTGCCTACCAAATACCACGTTTCATTAATCCACGTAAACTTTTCTGTAGGTACTGCTGTCCTTTTGCTGTACCATGCCCACCTTCAGTCTTACACAGCATCAGTGTCCTTCCGTAGGAAGAGACACTCAAAGTGTGCAAAATCCCTCTGTACAGAGCCCCAAAAACTTTCTAGGGGAGCCACATGTTCCTGTTTCTAAGCTCTGGCTATTATGGAAGCTGCTAGGACCTTTGCATTTTACCTGCACACCCCACATCCAGGACACCTTGCAGGTAAAGCCTCGCTGTTTATGGAGCTGAGATGCTGCAAACTCTCAGTAGTCACCACCTTCCTTCCACACGGAAGAATCAGCTCTTGTTAGCCTTAGACCTTCAGTTTAAAGAAATTTAAACAACTAGCAGCTGATAGCTCAGCTTTGCTAATTAGTTTTTTTACTACCTAGACCCTAGCTGGGATAAGCTCAACTTTGCCAGTTTGAGAATAGGGCACTTTCTTCCAGAGGAGAGTTTTCTCTTTATATTGTTCTCAGTTCTTGGCTTGCTTAGTTTCTATATCAGAATAGGTAAATATTGTCTGTCCCAGAGAATAAAAGTTCTGCAGGCTTGTTCCTCTCGATTAATCATTTATAGCAATTGCTTACCTATTCAATACTGTCATTTTTATACTAACCTTCCTGTTAAATCCTGCTTATTGAGTCCTGCCAAGTCTGTAGCATTTGCCATGCACTTGGCTGTGGACCAGAGCTGTGGCGGTGAGGGGACAGCAAGGGTGGGGGAATTGCCTGGATGATGCCGATGGCATCAGAGCTGTCTGCACTGGTCGAGGTGGCTGGGAAAATGATTGACAGGGTGACTGGCAGGGTGGTTGACATCCTGGTTTGAGCCACCTAGACAACAGCCTAGGGCGACATGTAGCTGATGGAGGGTTCTCTGAGGTGAATGACTAATTTAAGGTGGAAAACTTGTCTTTTAGAGCCACATACTGGCCTGACTCGCCCCGCGGCTGCATGGCTCAGCTAGGAGCATAGCTGGGAGAACTTAATAATTGGGAAGATGCTTTGAATGCCCATGCCTAGGACTTTTTATAAGACACACAAAGCCTCTATTATCACCTCACAGTCATAACGCAGCCCGTGGGCAGCCAAGAGTTCATCACCGGCGCTCAGGAACCCTTTTTTTAAGCCCAACCACTATAATTTACAACCATGGTGGATGCCTTCACCCTCATGCAACAGTTTCATCTCCTCACATCAGCAAACTTGGAGTTAACTAGGAGGAATTACTGGCATTTTTAGTACAATCATGATTACCTTCTGCTCCTTCAGGTGTGCAGAAGGTCCCAGAGGTGATATCCATGGTCAGACAGTGCTCCGCGGCTCCGACAGGAGCTGGGCAGTACCGATGCGTGCTGCAGACAGATAATGAAGTTTGGTCTGTGCAGCACAGAGTAGGTCTGCCCTCTGCTCACGGTGACTGTGGTAATGGTATGTAAATATGAGGGGTATTTTGTTACAGAGCATCACCATCAGTTTTAGATATTTGCCTGTCATGCAAAAAGAGAGAAAAGGCAATTTTTAAAATAAAGGTGTGTGCTAAATGCAGGGCTGATGTATATCTAAACAGGGCTATGAGCATCCAAATCCTTCCTAAATCCCAATTCAGCCCTCTCTAGCACCACCATGACCCTTGCACACTCTCTGTCTGACCCCAGGTGCTGCTGGCTGCACGAACATACCCCTGCCTACGTGGGCTGAGCCACTGCTCTGTGCGGAGGATTGTTTTCATCAACATGGAAATATTACCTGTATCAACATGTAAATATTATTAACATGTAAATATTAGGAATATTCTGCTATAGAGTATCCGTACCACTCACCGAGGTTTGCATGGACATGCAAAGAATAGGAAACAGCCTTCAAAACACAGCTGCTTCTGAATAACAAACATGTAATTTGCATCAGATTTTTTTTGCATGAGAAGGGCTTTATCCTGGGTGCTGTGAGAGCTGATGAGGATGGTGCTGAGCAGGCAGAGAGACCCACAGTCCATGCCTGCCGCCGGCTTCTCTGCAAAGTGCCGAGTGTTGAAACTGCACCAAAGCCTCCTGCTATCTAAGCCCAGGGCATATATATAAACATATGCGTGTTTATATTTTTATATATTAAAAAGTGTACAGAAAGAGGTTTCTTGCCCATGATAGCAGATACTGAATAGAATAGAATAGACTATTTCAGTTGGAAGGGACCTGCAACAATCATCTAGTCCAGCTGCCTGACCACTTCAGGGCTGACCAAAAATTAAATCATGGTATTAAGGGCATTTTCCAAATGCCTCTTAAACACTGAGAGGCATGGGGCATCAACCATCTCTCTCAAACATATGTTTGTGTGTATATATATATAGAGTAAGCCCATGCTATGCAGCGCATCTGTGTGGAGCCACTGGCTTTGCTCTGTGCTCTCAGCTGGGACAGCATTGCACTGATGTGACAGAGCTGCTGTACTACAGAAAAAAAAGATTTTTCTTGATATTGGGTGGTATTTTTGACAGAGGTCCATAATTACTGACTACCAACAAAATCAGACCTCTGCAGTAGGAGGAAAGGGTTTGGCTTCTCTTGGACAAGATTTACACTTGAGGTGTCCATGTCCAGATCCTGGCACTGGTGGGGTCCAGGGGCGTCTCTGTGAGGAGAGGTTGGGGCTACACCATGGCAGATACACCACAGGACACAGCTCAGCTCATCAGCAACGCTGGTGGTGCCTCTAGGAAACATATTTTAAAAAGGGAAAAAACTCTGCCTGGCAGTGAGGAGTGAGAGAAGAAGTATGAGAAACAGCCCTGCAATACCAGGGGAAGTGAAGATTCCCCCACAGCCCGTGGAGAGGAGCATGGTGAGGCAGGTTGTCCCTCTGCAGCCCATGGAACAGCATGGTGGAGGAGATACCCACCCCTGCAGCCTGTGGAGGACCCCATGCTGGAGTAGGTGGTTGTGCCCTGAAGGACTGAAGACTGTGGAGAGCCCACGCTGGAGCAGTCTGATCCTGAAGGACTGCAGCCCATGGGAAAGACCCACACTGGAGCAGGGGAAGAGGGTGAGGGGGAAGGAGTAGTAGAGACAAAGTGTTATGGACTGACCACAACCCCCATTCCCCATCGCCCTGCACTGCTTGGGGGAGGACGTAGAGGAGTTGGGAATGAAGCAGTGAAGTTGAACCTGGGAAGAAGGGAGGGTGGAGGCAAGTGGCTTAGTTTTGTCTTTGTTTCTCACCATCCTACTCTATTTTCAGTTGGCAATAAATTAAATTGATTTTCCCCAGGTCTGTTTTGCCTGTGACAGTAATTGGTGAGTGATCTCCCTGTCTTTAATTTGACCCATGAGCTTTCCCATCTTTCTCCTCTCATCCTGTTGAGGAGGGGCACTGAGAGAGTGTCTGGGTGGGCATCTGGCAGCCCAGCCAAGGTTCACCCACCGCAGTGGATCCTGTGTTTTCAGTACTTTCCCCTGCTTACTGCTGGTGTGAGGAAGAAAAGAAAGCCTTGCTTTTTTTGCTTTTGCTATTTTTTGAAAAAGAACCAGTTTATCTTTGAGTGACTAGACTTGATGGTTAGACCGGACTTCAAAGGTCCCTTCCAACCCAAACCATTCCATGATTCTGTGTTGTATGGCTTGGAAGTGAAGGATAGATGTACTCAATGCCTACAAAATGCAGAAAGTAGCTATCTATTTTTTAGCTTGAGGTCACTTTTTTTCCAAAACAATTGACTGTGTCTGTGCCACGCATGTGTAAAGATTGTAAAGAGAAAGTTAACAACAGTTAATAGGAAAAATATTTAAGAGCTATGATTAACAAAACCGTAACTGAGATGATAAAAAAATATAAATTCTACTGCTCAAAGGAATATATTCATTTTGGTCTTGATGAAAGTGTTTTTTAATTTGCTTTGGTTGCTTGCAATGGGAAGTGTAATGAAAACCATTGATATTTCAAGGCTATAAGGAAAATTACAGTCAATTATGTTTATTTTCAGGTTACCAGCTTGTACAGTGTCCTTCACTGAAGACCTGGGTCTGTGTTTGTTTAATAGAAAAAATATAAATGTCACAAAAAAAATGAGGACTTTGGTAAATCACAGATGCCAAGAGCAAATTCACTGCTGACTTGGAAATCCCAGGGTCCGGATGGATGATGGTTCAGTGTCTGACATCCAACAGGATTCACACACTTGAAATCATAGAGACAACTTGAAAAACACAGCTAAAAAACCCCAGCAACCAAAGGAGAGTTGTGAATGATTGGATATGGAGATATTGGACTGGAGAAAATGGTTTCTTCTACATAATGTTTTCCCATGCCAAATTTGAACCTCTGCAGCACAGCCTTATTTCTATGACATTGCTTAATTCAAGTTGTTATTTAAAAAAACAGAAATGGGGATGAATTGTCAAGTTTAGTTCTGAATTTGAATGCAAAGTTTAGGAAAATTTCATGGGCTGAATTGGATTAAGATTAGATAATTTCTGAGGTTAAAAGGTCATCTATAGAGAATAACTGTGTACAAATCCTCCCGAATTCCAGTTGTCTTCAGATCTGATATTTTGGCATTTAGACTTTCTAGTACTTATGAATAAGCAGTACAAAAAATAAAAGAAAATGGAAATGTTGCAGTTGCAGTGAGTTAATATACCATGTACAATTGCATTAAATGTGCTTAAGTCTATTTAATGCCACACAAATTCACAGCATCAGTCTTTGAGAGCTTTTATGGTTAAAATGATGATTCCAGTGGTAAAAGTGTGATCTCACAGTAGATCCTTACCGAAGGTTTCCCACTTCAGCCCAACAATCAGTGAGTACCTGGTGGCTTGGGGTGATGAATGTTGTTAGATTTGGGATGAACCTCAGTGTTTTCTCATGTATTGCTGGCGAAAGCGTTTTGACCATACCAATACACGATCCCCTGATCCTGTAGATGGGCCACTCATGACCGGTGCTGTGATGGTGCTGTGCTCCATACCTGAAGATGCACTCTTGCTTTCTTCCCCAGAGCGGAGGTGGAGAGCAGAAACTATCGCAGGACAGCTGCAATGAAAGGAATCCCCTTAGACCAGAGAGATGACGACTGGGAACTCAAGAAAGAAGAGCTTGAGAGAAACCCACCATGTTCTTGGGAGAACTACCCATCCTCTGCTCCAAAGAAAAATAAAAAAAAAAGGGGGAAGCAGGAGTGTGCCCTGCCTCTTTGGTGCCACTGACAACTCACAATGCAGAGCAAAGACACTGGCTGACCTCAGATGCATCTGCAGGATGAAATATGGATGAACAGGAGAAGCAGATGGCCACAAGAACACATCTTTGTGATGTACTGTAAATACTGTCATTAATAGGATGTAAGTGCTTCTGTCTGTCTGTGTGTCTATATGTATCAGATCTCAAATATCAGAAAACTGCTGATAGAAGATGTTTAAATATACTAATACTCTAAGCCACTGAAATGTATAGATTTACAGAAATGACAGCTATTACCCATATTGCCTGAGAGGGAATTGGTTTTTCTGATTCATGGAAGCATCTGGGACTGTGGTTCTGCTCACTCTGGTGATGTCTGTGGCTTTTGCTTGTTCGGTTCTGGTCCTGAGTCAACAAGGAGGCTCTGTAGGGGCTTGTAGCCTCTGGTGTTGCCTCTCTTTTCCTTGGGAGTGGGGTATAGTTGCTTCTTCTGGCTGAAGGGGGGACATTGATGTTGACTTTTTACAGGACACATGGGTCTAACAGCCTGTATCTACCATTGCTGGCCCAGCAGAAGGGAAAACATGCTCCCTCGTTACTGCTTTCAGACATCTGTGGCTGCCAAGACAGTTAGATTACTACCTTATTTTTAGCAGTGCCCCCAGCCATTTTTATGTCTGTTCTCATAGGAATGCTGTGGAACCGCTCCTGAGCTATCCCTCTGCTCATCAACACCTTCCATGGCAAAAGCATTTTTAACCATTTCACTTCTCAATCATAAAAAATGTGAATTTGACCCAAAGCGATTTTCCATGCCATGCCAGCACTGGGCAGCCGTTTGTATTGACTTCTGACATCTTTTATGTGTCTGCTTCCCCTCCACTACCCAAACCTGGTTCTTCTGAAGCGCCTTGGTTACAGGTGTCCTTCGCACTCAGCCACAACACTCGGACATCGCAATCACAACCAACAACTCTCTGATCCGTCTTCCTCTTCTATATTTCCAGGGGCTAATTCAGCTGTTTACACAAAGGTGTCTAATGCCACTTGAGATGCTCTCGAGTACCCAGGCTGACCCTGCAGGTCTCCAGAAGATCCTGTGCTGTAGCTCCCAACCCCATGCAGATGTCTCAGATATCCCAGGCCTTCTCAGATGACTCGAGATGCCTATGTTTGGGCAAATGAGTTGAGCTCCAGCTTTGCCTTGTTATTTGCACTTTCTAAGCCATGTGAAATGTCAACTCCATCCACAGTTAGGCTGGCTGTCGGAAGTAGTGACAGTGCAAGTGGAGACATACATGGGACAGAGCGCCATTTGCCATGCTGATAAACTAAACAGGCCTGTTTCTAGCCCTGAGGCCAGCTGGTGGAGTGTCCTGTAGTTGTGGAACAATTTCCTCAGGGCTGGGCATACCATTGCATCTCTCCAGAGAGCAACTTTAGCATATGGGCTGTGCACTGTGGCCATGGTGTTTTATAACTTGTCTCCTCTGATGCCACCTGGATGGGACTGGTGCATGGGAGGGGTGATGCTGTGTTGGGCACCATGTTCACGGGGGTTTCATGGAGATGGAAGAAAGTGTCTTTAGCGTGACTTGCTGGGGCTGCATTCTTTTGTGTGAGAACATCTGCAAGATGTTGGTGTTGCCTGCTGAGTCTTGTGGTATGTGAGCTTTTGAGGGATGATGTCACATGGGATGTAGGGAGTAAGAAGGATTTTCGCGGTCTTTTTGTGAAAGTGATTGGGACTATCATGCTAAAGGATCAACTGCATTGAGCAACAGCAGGGAAAGAAGGGAGGTGTGGTGGTGCCTATTCTTTAAAGGCCTTTCAGCTGTGGACATATGTCCAGATGAGATGTTTAAGAACTGCTTTCCTTGGGAAATGTGGGTGGCGAGGAGTGTCTCCTATAGTGGAAGTGAGACTCAGTGGAGTCTGGCATCTGATCTCAATTGCGGCTAAAGGCAAACAGCTAAAGGCAATGGGCTCTGAGCATCTAATTTTGGTCAGATGACTCAAACCCTTTCTTTTTAGCAGAACAACATGTATGTATTTTTTTTGCTTTACTACTTCAGGAAAAGCCAGAAAAGAGTGAAAGCTAATGGTCTGAAAACACTTTCTTGTACTTTCTTATTAACCTCTTCCTCTTTCATTTTTGTGGGGATGGAGAGGAAGAGGAAAGCGAGTGCTTTTTTGCCCACGGAAAAGGCAACCTTTAAAATAAAAAGCTTATAAACTAATCTTTTTCACCTTCACTTCAACTTTTCAAATTAGCATCCCAGGGCCACTCCTGTTCTCTGAGCAGAAACTCTTCCTCTGGGTTGATTTCTAATAGAGAGTACATAGAAATTAGTAACTCCTTCACACTGTTGTCCTAAAAGATGACTACATCTCCTTTATTGGGGAAAAAGTAGGTCTGAGAAGCCTTCTGCTAGCAGAAATACATTAAAGGTTGTTCTCAAAAATGCGGCAAAGAGAAAGCTCCACAGCTTCTTATAGACTGAATCCATGTCCAGCAAGGCTGATGCTACACCTGAGATGACTCCTTGGAGAGCATTTTGGATATATCTGAATTCCGCAGAGCTTCAGGAGGCCTCTGAGGTTTGGGCTCCACACCTGGCAAATGTACTCCTTCTGGGTGAGTGTTTTAAAACAAAAGCAGAAACAAAACCTGCCGAGATGCATGAAAAACGCACACTCAGCACTTGGCATGAGATAAGACATCCCTCTGCGCCTGAGCTGGTGAAAGAAATGAACAATTCAGGTTCTGCTATGTTCATGCTGAAACTATTTCATGCTTAGATAATCTGCTGTGGTGGGTTGACCGTGGCCAGCTGCCAGACCCCACCCAGCCGCTCCTTCACTCTCGCTCCTCAACAGGATGAGGGTGGAAAATAAGATGGAAAAGCTCATGGGTCAAATTAAAGACAGGGAGATCACTCACCAATTACTGTCACAGGCAAAACAGACCTGGGGAAAATCAATTTAATTTATTGCCAACTTAAAATAGAGTAGGATGGTGAGAAACAAAGGCAAAACTAAGCCACTTGCCTCCACCCTTCCTTCTTCCCAGGTTCAACTTCACTCCTTCATTCCCAGTTCCTCTACGTCCTCCCTGAGCAGTGCAGGGCGATGGGGAATGGAACTTATGGTCATTCCATAATGCATTGCCTCTGCTACTCCTTCCTCCTCACGCTCTTCCCCTGCTCCAGTGTGGGATCCCTCCCATGGGAGACAATCCTTCAAGATCAGCCCGCTCCAATGTGGGGTCTCCGTGGGCTACAGTCCTTCAGGTCATGTATACCTGCTCCAGCGTGGGGTCATCCCTGGGATGCAGGTGGATATCTGTTCCACCATGGACCTCCATGGGCTGCAGGGGGAAAGCCTGCCTCACCATGGTCTTCCCCACGGGCTGCGGGGGAATCTCTGCTCCGGCGCCTGGAGCACCTCCTCCCCCTCCTTCTCTGTCCCTGTTTGTTGCAGGACTGTTTCTCACGATTTTCCCAACTCCTCACTGCCAGGCAACGTTTTTGCCCTTTCTTAAATATATTTGCCCAGAGGAGCCACCAGCATCACTCATGGTCTGAGGTGTGACCTGTAGTATGTCCATTGGAGCTGGGTGGAACTGGCTTTACCTGGCACAGGACAGCCTTGACCTTGCCTCACAGAGATCTCCCTGGACCCCCTGGCTGCCCAGCACATGGCACAAACACCCCGTAAATCTGCCCATGGGCCGCTGCAAGATGAAACCATGACTGTTCCACACCGCACTTTGCACAAAACCCACCTTCCTTGGTGTTTTACCAATCCGGAGTCCATTGGTAAAAGCAGATCTCATAGAAAAGGAAAAGCAGTCCAGGAGAGCAGTCGCACAGAGTAGGGGAAATCATGTTTTTGCATGAAGTGGGGCAGAGGGAAGGACACGTAAAGATGGCATGGGAAGTGGGTTCTCCACCCCACCTGTCCAACCCAAGGCCATTTCTGCATTGCTGTTTATGAGTCAGGAACCACCTCAAGTGAATAACAGTGATCAACATATTCACGCATAAGTTATAAACCAATGCAAGATAGTGATACAACTCATAATGTTACAAAGTACATAGCCACAGCAGAAATAAGTGTAAACCAAAATGGATATAAATGAGTTGTTTAGTTAAGTAGTTTCACTCAGCAAATACAAAAGCATTTTTACACGGTTTGCAGTATTGTTATTCCCCTTTTGCAGCTAGCTCATGTACCAGATCTGAATTACTTTGTTATTGACAAATTTGGCTCAAAGAAGTATCTAAATCAAATTATAATACAAATTTAACTCATAATAATTTAGTTCAAAGAATTTTAATGAAGTTTTCTTAACTTAGATGTTGAAGATAGAACATCTGTATCATCTATACTGGGTGGAGGGTTGCATTAGAGATTAAATTACTTGTTTTTTATAATAAAATATCAACATTTTTACTTTCAGGTAGATGAAGAAGATGTGCCAGAAATTTGCAAATTTTGTACAATAAAACCCACAAAGACATGCAGAAACCCACAAGCTGGAAGAATTTAAAAAACTTTGAAAAGCTGCAAATGGTTGGGGTATGGGGTGAACATAAAAGCAGCAGGGATAAATTATTGAAAGAAAGGAATATACCATGTGATGCACAAATACCAAATCTGGAGCATCCCAGAAACAGCAAGATCTTCTCATTAAAGTTTTTCTTTTTGACACAAGCAATACAAACCACAGAAACAATGAAAGTGTTTATCCACATGCCAGGAATTACCTGAAATGTGATGATTACCATAGCCATGGCATCATATGAAGTGGCATTAAATTTATCTTGAGTAACAAGCTTCCATCCTCCAAGATGGGTTGCAGTGCCGTGCCAGAAAAGTAGGTTATTGCACCAGTGCTTCGTGCAGGTTGGCAGCTGCTGTTCCCTGAGTATCACATATGGGAACAGAAGCTTTTTAGAGCTGGTGGTGGGGATTTTGGTGTTCCTCCTATTCAGGGCAGGGCAGGTGCAGGAATGTAAATGTGTTGGGTATTCCCTTACCTGGTATCAGTGTCAGTCTTCAGTATTTGTATTTCAGTTCAGAAGAGCTGTGTTGGGTGACACAAGCAATGTAGATGTTTTTCTGCAGTGGACAATGTTGTGATTTAGTGAGTGTCCCATGCTTGATCACTGTCAGGGTTCACGCTCTGGGTTCTTCTGTCCCTTTGTCACCTATGATAGTCACGCAGAGGGGTGCACGCAGCAAATAACAGTCAGGGGAGTCACTGCACTCTCTCATCTGAGAGTTCAGGAGCTGCAAAATTCAACCAAGATGTTGGAAACTGGAGTTCATTTTGATCCTCCATGGGCACTGAAATCCATGTTAATTTTCCCAGTGGTAATGCCTTAATTGTAAGTGAAGAGCCGCATGGTAGGAGGAGGACATTGAAGGAAAAGCAGGGCTTTCTTTTAAAGGTTTAAGTTGAAGCATATAGAGGAAAAGGGCAAAAATAAGCATGAGTCCCTGTGCCAGGGTTCAAAACTCATCTGCTAGCAATGTGAAGAGTTTTAGGAAGAGGACCATGCTGGGTTCCTGCCACATTGAAATACCCTCAAGCTTTCAAATGACTTTAGGTCCTGAAAACTGTGGGGTTTTTAACAGGCAAGGTGTGTTAAGTTCTGTAGGGCATGGACTGCCTATAGACTTTGGGTTCATACAGGACCTTGCACATTGGACCTTGCACATCCAGACCACGGTTACCAATTAGATCTTGGCTGATGCTGTGGTGTAATCAGGAAAAGTTTAAATCACAACAAGTAGCTATATAGCTACAAGAAATAAACCACCAGCACTTTCCTTCTTCAGAATGATGCACTTGTTTTCTGGGGGATATAAATGCAAGCACTACTCTTTGTTTATTATTATCGCATGCTCCTATTTGCATTTTTTTGCTAAGGACCTTGCTGCAGCATTAACACACTGAAAAGCTTTTGCAGAATGCCTGGAGTTCATCTCAACAACAAAACATGGTACCTACCACATGTTCCCATGAAATCCATTCAGATAGTCCAGTGGCTTTTAATAGAAGTTCTGGTGAGATCTTCATCACTCTTTATTTTTCATACTGCCTAGAAAACATTAATGTCATAGCTAGGTTTGGATGCAGACATTCAAAAATATTATGGATCATTTAAAACCAGTCATGCTTGACTGCGGTGACATTAGAGATAGTCATTGCACTCGTGGATGGATATTGTCTGTGGCTATTGTCTGGAAGCTCAAAAGAGAATTGCTCAAGGAAAACAGCCCAATTCTCTGAGGATAAAAATGCAAGAATTAATGTCAAGCCAGATGATCTCCAGGTCCTTCAGACCTGCAAAAAGTCAGGAATGAAGTAGTCAAACTGTGATGGTGATCAGACTCCTCTTGTGTGTATGAAGAGCAACCTTATGGGCACTGGACACAACACCCCTGGGCTGCAGGAGGTATCAGTAAGAAGCAGCATTTAATGAATCACCGACGTCTCTGTATCTCATTTGCCATCACCTTGATGTCTAAAGAGGGTGGAAGCTTTACAGACTGGGTGGCAAGGAGGCAAATCTTATTTTTGGTCTGTACCCTTGAGTCCAGGAGTCAGGGCTAGCTCGTGCCAGGTGGCCATTAGTGGATTTTCTTCCCCTGCAAGTTGTTTCAGGAGGCTGATCTGGCAATTTCCCTCCCTGTAACCCCCACTCTGCTGTTCCTGTGACAGGTGGGCTGGGAGCTGATGGTTGCTTTTTGGTGAATTCAGTTGATTTCCTCTCTTGTGGCCCGGTTTTATGCTATGGTTTGTGACCATGTCTCTGGGGGAAAGGTACTGATGAAGTGCGTGGATTAACTCCTTCTTTGCACTCACTGGTACCTCACTGCCCTCTCCCATCCCACTGGACTGATGGGACTGGCTAGGCTGATGCCCCGTGCAGGTAGCAGTACTGAGCATGCAACCTGTAGAGACCCTGGACTCTCAAGGTGGCCAGTCTGCACCCCCCCACCGCAGTCTGGTGCAACAGGCCCCTTCCTGCCCCATAACAACCCTCCTGCTTCTTGCAGTGCCTGACACCTGGGGTCTCACAGCCTGGGAGGAAAGACTGCTGGCAGGCTGCAAAGCATGGCCAGGGAGCTCCCTGCTGAATATCGCGTGAAGACGGGAGGAGGAGGAGGAGGTGCAGGAAGTGTGTGGGAGCAAGAGAGTTGCAGGAGCATGCAAAACCTCTTCATGTGGCTGTCAGGAGGAGAAACCCTCCAAACAGTCGGAGGCAAAGCT
This sequence comes from Pandion haliaetus, assembly GCA_013401275.1. Taxonomy (NCBI): domain Eukaryota; kingdom Metazoa; phylum Chordata; class Aves; order Accipitriformes; family Pandionidae; genus Pandion; species Pandion haliaetus. Next base: position 40,439 of record VYZV01017680.1, on the reverse strand, counting down.
CAGCCCTGCTCTTGCCTTCTCACCAAAAGGCTTTTCTCCAGCCCTGCTTCACCCTGGCCCACATGACTTGTGTTCACAGGGAAAGACCTGGGTGGGATTCCCATGCAAAACATTGGGAGAACATGGCTTCATAGGCACATGAGTGGGACCAAACCAGGACCCCTCACTGTACTCCTACTCTGAGAGACAAAGTCTTCAGGATCTCCTGAGGAAACCCAAACCCACGCATTTTGCTAGAACTTGATGGCTGACATTTTGTTGATTACAAAAATAACACTATTTTTAAATTAAAGATGATGCTTTACCCGTGGAACCAGATGAAAACAAAAATTTGTTTGCATCTACTGAGATGTTTCCAGGAATAAAAAAAACCCCACCAAGCAAACCTTCTCTTAAAGTGATTTATTCACGTTGCAGACCATAAGCCTCTTTTGAAGAGGTTGTTACTTCCGTACTCAAAAGCTTTGGTAGTCTCATGTCAGGATGGGGCCAGGGTGGTTTGTAAAGCAGAAGAAAAGAGTGAGATTATCTCTGAAGAAGTCACAGAAATTTTAAATAGTTAATAGCTCCCAATTACTACAAGGGTTAATATGCTAAGAATAGTTATAAAATGAGGAGGCACATTGCTTATTGGATTGGCTTACGGCAATATTTAATGAGGTTAAAATCTGCTCTTCCTTTTAAAGTTCAACTTTTTTTATGGCTTATGCTTACCAGTACTTCTGAAGGCTATTCACCTGCAGGACACTACCTCTACACTGATAGGTAGCACCAGATGATCTTCTGAAATGGATTCCTGGAGGATATGTTGTTTTGCAGCACTGGTTACCTGCTCCTCTGCCTTTATGGTATTCCCACCTGCTTCTCCATTTTCTGGCTTGGGTTCAGGGTGAGATTTCACTTCATTTGTCTGTGATTTTGAAACTGTACTTTATCTGTTTCAGATCCAAAACTCTGAAGACAGAGGTAAGGATGCAATATTTTGATGTTAGTGGAAGCCTATCAGTCATCAAATGGTGAATTATATCAACTCATGTCATTTAGTCACTAACTTAGGTGTATTATTTCTTTTGATAGCTGCTGATGTTGATGGAGGGCAGGTTAGAAAGGACATTCCAGAAATAAACTCAGGTAAGTCAGGACAGTAAGTGAGCAGAGTGTTGACTTATTACAGAGATCTGAGCTACCCTTTGGGGGCCACAAGTCTGGCAGATGTGATGGCACCAGAGGGGACTGAAAGCTCCCTCCTATGTGAGAAAAATCCCAAATGTATCATGGTTGCAGTGAGTATTGCAGGGCAGTTAAACATATGGGGGATGAACCCCAGGTACTTCTGGAGAGAAGGGAGAAGACCTCCGCTTTGGAGTCTGGTAGCAGTCAGAGAAGATGGTAGGGCAGGAGCAGGGCATGGGGCAGAGGACAGAAAGGTCCATAAAGAGTTGGTGTTGGAAAGGGAAGATGGAAAGGCCAGGAACTTTCCACAAGGATAATTTTGTAGGAAGCCCAGGATCTTAAGCGTAAAGTTGGAACCACACTCAACTGCTCCTGGGGAAGGCTCAACAACCCCTGGACTGAACCTGCATCCCTCCCCACTGCACTCTTCTGCAAAACGACTCCTGGAGAAACCTTGACAGTGGCTTTAATTCAACTTCTGCTTCACTGATGTGCATTTATCTTAAGTGACTTGGTTGGTTTCACATGACTGATGACCAAGATATGAAGCTTAAGTACCTTCATCTCCACCCCAGGGTTTCAGTGGCATTGCCTTGAGCGAGTTTTCATTTCCTGACATTGCCTGTTAAATTCTTTATGCTCTGGTGTAGGTTTCCTCTGGTTTTGCTGACAGAACAGAAACCATGGTGTAGGGTTGGGGGTTTTTTGTTTTTGTTTTTATTTGTTTGGTTTGTTTTTTTTGGTTTTTTTTTTTGTTTTCTTTTCTTTATTCTCCATGTGTATGTGAGGGGAATATAAATTATTTCTATAACAAAAGATCTGAAGATGAACTGTCTATGCAGGGATTGTGCTTATACAAGGGCATTACATGAAAATTTTACACTTGCAGGACTATACAGTGGCTGGGGTCTGGGCTCAGCTCTGCGTGGGGAATTTGGCATCCTAAAAAAATAAACATAAAATAAGAGTCTCAAATGCTGTGTTTTTAAAGCATGGAAGATATGGATCAGCTGTTTAAAACACAGTTGTCTGTTGCCAGTTCAAATCCATCCCCTCCAGCACCACTCTAGAAGGCAAAGGCAGTCTCCCAAACTCTGTATCTACCAGTCCATGCTGATCTTTTGGATACCCTTGTGTATCTCAAATGGCACCAGACACCTATGTTTAGGCAACTGGCTGGACACACAGCTGTAATGGCGTCTGAGACAGCACATAGATTTAACTGCTTCAATCTGACCTTGGTTCAGGCTTAGGTGGTTGAAAAGGTGGACTGAACCTCTTCCCTCTCCAGATTCCTTGTCTTTGTCCTTTGATCATGTGGGGAATCCCNGCCTAGGTTAGCTAACTAGTTAGGTTATTTGATGCCTCACTTCTGGGCAAATCCATTCCACCTATATATCAACTTCGATGTTCAGAAGTCCACAGCTGTTTCGGGATACAAGCCTGGGAAAAATAATAAAATCTTCTCTGGACAGCTATTATGAAATTGTTATGGAAATCTTAATTCAACCCCAAATCCTCCTTAGCTGCAGATGGAGGACTGGCATGTTATAGTATGGCAATGGTTATTTGTTTGCTTGTTTCTGGGCGGTTGCTGTTTAGAAAGATGGGTTGGTTGATGAGGCAGCCTGATAGTTTGCGTGGTCGTTGAAAACAACATATTGTAGTTCTTGTTATGCTACTCTGGCCTAAATGGTTGTTTATCTCATTTCAGAAATGGGAAGGAAGCTTTTCGAAGGCGATATTATCTTACCGGTATGTGCTGCTGATCTAAACAACCATTAGCAAGAGTGTAGATTGGGCTTAAAATGTTAACACAAGCATCTTGATCTCATTAACAGCTGGAGAGGAATGCTCTGAGAAACAGCTCCTACAGATGGAAATTTCCCATCCCCTATATCCTAGCTGACAGCCTGGGTAATAAGACTTTTTATTATGGTAGCACTGTATTACTTGCATTAGATATACTCTGGTTTTGTCCAGCTCCCTGGGCTGCTTTTGTTTCATTTGTTGAGTTATGCTGCATTAATGCTCTTGTTACTGCTGGCCAGACAAAGCAATGCAACTCTGCCCCAGCACACATTGTTTTCAATGTAACAGCCCCAGTGACCAGCTGGATGCTGATGAGCAGCCCATTTAACTAGTATCAGTGTATTTGTCTGAGATCTCTAGATAATGCAGTCAGGAAATCCTCATCTCAAGAACGTGCATGTTGATCTACTGCACCCTTCGTGCCTTATCTCTTCTTCACAGTCCCAACTCAGTACAGGCAGAAAGGAAATGCAGATATTTTATAAGTAAAAAAGTTCAGAGCATTCTCCCTTCTTGTTTACATCTAATTCTAGGCACTATTTTAAATTTTGGGCAATTTAGTAGTAAAGACTAATAGTAAATCTGTGTTAAAATCCTATGGATCTCTCCTGTGTTTACTAGCCCTGAGCTCAAAGTTTACAATACGTGAAATTATATAATAATATGCAATAAAATTACCCAGCAAAACCTGAGCAATGCCCTGGATGTCCAAAAGCCTGCTTGTTTGTTTCAGCACTATCAGTTTATCTAATGAAAGATATAATCTCTCCCTGTGGCCTCTGCCAAAATTATGCCAGTCAGGGAATTCTGCTAACAGCTTCCTGCTCTTTCATCCAAGTGGATATTTTTTATACATGTTCATATTTTTAATGCACACTTGTTCATACTTTCTATCTAGAATTATAGATATTTATAATATTATAAAAGCAGAACAACTGCTATTGTTATCCTCTGCTGTGTGTTTCAGATCTGAATGCTAAAGGTGTTATCCTGCAGGCGTTTGACATGTTCAGGCTGAAGTCTTGTGTTGATTTCAAGCCCTACGAAGGGGAACAGACTTACCTGAAATTTGAGAAGCTGGATGGGTAATTTTGTATTAACAATCTGGTTTGTACCACTTTGTTTTTTATGATAGTTTTTCCAACTCAGGAGACATTCATTTTCATTCTTGCTTGTACAAAGGACATAAATACCTGAACCACATTTCTGTCCCAGAGCTTATTTATATTACACTGGAGCTAAAACCAATGTAAACAGACTAACCAAAGGTATTATCTGCATTTGATGTTCTCTTAATATAAGAAAAGACTATTTTATTTCCATTTGCATTCTAGATACTAAAGTTAATCCCTTTTTTGGCACCCTTTCAGGGAAAACAGGCAAACAACTTCCTCCTGGTGATGGTTAGGGGCAGGGTATGTCACTAGTGTGTTGGCATTAGCCTGTAGCTTCCCCCTTGCTTTCAGGTGCACAGTTGGGTTTACCTGACCAAATGTTGAAGCCAACAACCTCTACTGCTCTGCAGGTCACCACAGGTTGATTTTGTGCTCACTGGAGAAGAGGTGACTCTTCCAGGCCACGAACCATCTCACCTAAAATAGAAGTCTAAAATAGGTCTGGTGACTCATGTCCCAAATGCCTGTTACTGTCCAGGGACTGTAAAGGTGCCAGGGAAGCTAACTCAGCGTAGATGCCAACACTGTGACTGTCTGAAGTTAGGGGATTTCCTTGCTTGCTGGGAAGGACCATCAGGAAGCTCGTGACATCAGCTAGTGTCTGTGTCTAGGAATCCAGTGTAGATCTGCCCTTGGATGAGGGGAGATGGGTGCACAGCATTTTTGGACAGCTTTTTGTTTGTTTGTTTTAAACACACAGTGATTAATTACTTCTGAATGGACATGAAAAGTTAGGATTTAACTTGGTATTTAGGAACCAAACCAGGGAAGCCAATGCAACCTGAGTTCACTGGAGGCTGCTCAGTACCTTTGAAAATTGGACCACTTATTTAGGTACTTTGATAAACATACACATAAACAGCCAATGCAGTGTGTGAAGTTATAAGGCACCTGCTGTACTTTCCTGCACTGCTCAACTTCTGCTACTCTCCTTCCTATATTGGTTGAGCTGGGGCTACCCAGAGTTGAAGAGCAATAGCATTTGCCATCTCCACCTACTTTACAAGAACTGCATCCAGCTGAAGAACATGCATGCACTGCCCTCCAGGGAGGGCAAAATGAAACAAGAAGGACAATCGCATCTGGGACAGGGACTCATTGCCAGGCTGGGGTAGGATGCTGAAGGCACAAGTTGCTCTGTATTCTGGTATTGCAAATCTAGTCTGGGCAAGACTGGAAAATTCAGATGGGAAATTCTAAAAAATATTATGTTTTACTCTTACCTTATTCTTGCTGCTGAGTTAATATGTAGAAACAAATCATAGAAGGTATTATGCAAAATGGGTGCAATATCTGAGTCTTTGCCCTACAGGTGCTGGTCTTCTGTGGGGGACCTTCAGAGTGGCCAGACAGTGTCTATAGGAGAGAGATGTGACTATAAAGCCATAGTGGAACATGAGCTCCTGCATGCCCTGGGATTTTACCATGAGCAATCCAGGACGGATCGCGATGACTATGTTCAGATATGGTGGGATGAAATTATTGAAGGTATGAAGCAGGTCTGAAATGATTGAGAATCATCTGTAGATGCATGTCCCTTTTTTTCCTATGCTAAAATGTCTCTGGTTGAGAATGTCTGCCTACATATTGACAACTGGACCATTATTTAGTCACAGGTAAAGCATTTTGAAAAGATGTGCTAGGTTTTGTTTCTGGTCTTACCTAATCACTTGTGTATGTTTTTGTCTAGGTTTTGCATATGCCTTTGACAAACACAATGACAGTTTCCTTGATGACCTCAATACCCCATATGATTATGAGTCAGTCCTGCACTATGGACCATATTCTTTCAACATCAATAGCAATGTTCCTTCCATTACAACAAAAAATCCTGAATTTAATGAGATCATTGGGCAGAGGTTGGATTTCAGCAGGACTGACTTACTGAGGCTGAATCGCATGTACAACTGCAGTAAGTCCTTCTTTTCACACATGTATTTGAAAATCCTTACTCAAGCTTCATGATAACATGGATGGAGTCACATGAGAGGAGCAGGAACAATTGACCCTTGGGATCCTCTCACAATGCTAAAAGAAACTATAGTTCTTATGCAGCAGCAAGCTCCATGGTGGCCAGATCCCCATTTCTTTATAGAATACCATTGAAGTGAATCAAGGGTCTAATGCCTTTCATTCACATGGACTTTTCCGTAATATTACTTGTAATAATTACCGTTTCCTCTGTGGATGATGATCATCGTGCTGTTGAGGATGATAAAATCTTAAAGGAACAGTAGTCTGGAATTGGGTTCTCTGAAATCAGAGTATTTCAATTTCTTTTTTCTCCCTATGTGATGTTTGATAAGACAATTGAGGTCAGGAGCACAAACAGTGATAATCGTGCTTTCCAGCTCCACTGGCAAAGCTATGAAAGTAAACACTCAACATGCTGTACAGGACTGACGTACTGTGTTAACATACACCTGAATATTTCCACTAGCTTCAGCAGAACTACTTCTGATTTACACCCTGAAGAGAGAAATGGGCCACAGAGCCTATCCCAAGCAGGCGTAGAGAAAATGATGAATGTCTGAAAGGGAAAACTAGTATGTAGGGGCCAAGCTGGTTCCTGCAAGGAAATATTCAGCTGAGAATGGGAGAAAGATATAGGATGTTTCTTTCAGGAGGAAACATCATTTATGTGTGATAACAGAGACGTAGAAGTGAAAGTCTGTATAGTCTTCAGCTGTATTAAGAACGTATTTGCTGTGATATTAATGGACATGGTAAAATATGTTACTCCATTCCCGGCAGCTTCAAGCCTCACCTTCTTGGACCAGTGCTCCTTTGAATACATCAATATCTGTGGGATGGTGCAAAGTAGACAAGATGGTGCTAGCTGGGACCACACATTGGGCAAACCAGGAGATGAAGACCATACTTTGGTGGGAAGCTGTGCAGGTAACAGGTGTAGTTTTAGATGGTCATTAGACTTTACCATGCTTTTATGAAATGTGAGGATGAAGACACAGAGATAAATAAGACATTAGAAATACCCTTCTATTAATGTTAATCACTGTATACCTGATGCTAAACATGACTCTTGAATTTTCAGATAGAAAGGCTAATAATTTTAACTTGAAATGCTTAATCCTTCTTTAAATCTTCTCACTACATTATAATATCTCATGAAGAAATGACAGTTTGAGACTTAGCTGCTCTAAATTGGTGGCAGCACCATTAAAATGAAGGGAGCTCCATCAGAATGCCACAGCTGACTCTAGTGAAACTCCATAGAATTTAGTCAGGTGAGACTCTCCTCCTTTTATGTATATGTTACGGGATTTTGAGTATTTTTCTAGTTTTTGTTTAAAGCTGAAAGACACTTTCCCTTTGTACAGGAGTTCACTTGAGGCATCCCTGCAGAAGGACATGCATAAGCAAATATCACATACACAAATCATGTTTCTAGACAAATTCTGACATTGAAACAAAACCAGGATCATCAAAATAGGAAGCTGAGCTTCAGCAACGTGTCACAGAGCAGGAGGAAACCACCCTCAGAAGACTCTTCAAGGGAGGGGTTGCTGTGTGATGCAGAGCCGTATCAGAAGGGGATAGCTGCTGGCGATTCAAAGTTTGTTCGAGCCACACCGCACAGGGAGGCTGAAGGATTAGCTGAGAAGCAAACCTGCAGTGATTTCCCCTCTTCCAAGAAGAGTGTTGCATGGGGTCCTTTTGATCGAGGCTTTGGCTCCCACTGCACTGATTTAAACATACATTGAACAAATATGATTGTATGGAACTCTGCAGTATTTTGATTGCTGCCAGGACACAAGAATTGAGTAGGGTCTGTTGTTTTCAGAGGCAGTGGGGAGAAAATTAAACACTGCAGAGGAGGAGTATCACATAGTCCAAAAATCCTCCAGCAAAAATGTTTCTTTTGAAAGTCACAGGCATGAGCCTTGCTGGTCTCTGTGCAAGTGGTCACAGTTAGGCACGCCTGCTTCCCAGAACACAAGTGGTGGTTAGTCACAAAAATGTCTCACGGTGCAGGAGAGGAAAAAAATACTGAATAGAAAAGAAAGCCATTTCTGGGGAACCTGCTCCCAGGGAGGAGAGAGTAACAGATGGCTTTTGGCAGTAACAGGTCATGTTTGCTGCCTAACGCTGTGTTTGGTTGCAGTTTGGAGATCCTGCAGTTATGCCAAATTTGCAGTCAGTGAGAAGGAGATCGGGCACATAGCAGGTGGGGCGAGGGGATGCTCCTGTTCTCATCACGTGTGGGGTTTGAGAGGGCAGATGTGCACCCAGTGAAAGGCACAGTGCAAAAACCAGCACTTGGAAGATCCTCCGAGCCGGGAGCAAAATGAACAGGAGTGTTGTTTAAGTAAGTCCCATCGTTGACAATTTCTTGGGTTTAGAGGAACAAGTCTGTTTGGCTGTTGTTTGACAGGCTGTTTGCTTGCAGTTTGCAGGGCGTGCGGTTTGCTGACACTGTAAAGGCTCTGGATGTGTGACAGAGCATGTGGCTGGGGAGCTGACAGCAGCTTCCTGCCTCTTGTGGCTAGTGACAGATAATTAACTGCTCAGCTTCCAGGAGGTGGAACAAAAAAATGTTTAAAAATTAAGTAGCCGCCCTCCTGAAGTTTCCTGAGAGCAAATGGGTCAGCAGTTATTGGAAAATAAGCAGCTTTATTGGGTATTTGTAGGGGAACTTACTGCAGAAGGCCAGCAATGCTTATGGGAGCATATCCAAGCACAGGCATGTAGCTGGAAACAGCAGTGGAGTTCAGAATGGCTTCAGGTGGCAATTCAGAGTCGTTGTTCTCTACACGGTGTCTGCTATTTACATCAGTCGCCTCCCAGACAGACAGAAAAGTGCAAACCCACAGATGCAGCCACAGGGTATTTGGAAACCCCCAGTACGATGCAGCTTGAAAATGTCCTTGCTGTCAGGAGAGACACTTTGTATAGAGAGAGGAGGTATTGAGGCTATTAGGTGAAGCTAATGCACTTGCTCAGTTGTCTTCACAAAGCTGATTTAAAATTGGAATATACATAATGGGGCTGATGCAGATGATAAGGGTGCAAGTGGTCAGCCTTTGTAACCAGGATGATCGAAGAGTAAGTATCAGTCCAGCTCACAGACAGAATTGCAGACTAACTATGAGAGAAAAGAAATAGTTATTTCAAACACATTAGCAAGAGAAGGCATAAGTTGATACAAAGTAATTGGGCTGGAAGTTAATAAATTCTCTACCCATAGCAGAAGTAAGGCAAAAATGTCTTCAGCTACTTTTATAGGTGTCCTGCTTTTGGCTGGGATAGAGTTAATTTTCTTTCTAGTAGCTGGTACAGTGTTATGTTTTGGATTTAGTATGAGAATGATGTTGGTAACACACTGATGTTTTCAGTTGTTGCTGAGTAGTGTTTATACCAAGTCCAGGATTTTTCAGCTTCTCTTGCTCAGCCAGCAAGAAGGCTGGAGGGGCACAAGAAGTTGGGAGGGGACACAGCCAGGACAGCTGACCCAAAGCAGCCAGTGGGGTATTCCATACCATGTGACATCATGCCCAGTATATAAACTGGGGGGAGTTGGCCTGGGGGGATCGTTGCTTGGGAACTAACTGGGCATTGGCCAGTGAGTGGTGAGGAATTGCATTGTGCATCACTTGTTTTGTATATTCCAATTCTTTTATTATTATTACTGTCATTTTATTATTGTTATTATTATCATTATCACTATCATTACAATTTTCTTCCTTTCTGTCCTATCAAACAGTCTTCATCTCAACCCATGAGTTTTACTTTTTTTTCCAACTCTCTCCCCTATCCCACTGGGGGGAAGCGAGCAAGCAGCTGCATGGTGCTTAGCTGCTGGCTGGGGTTAAACCATGACAATAGGGAAGTCTGGTCTATTGATAAAAGGCTTACAGGGCATGGTTTCTAGGCAAAGCAGAAGACTGAAGGCCTTGACCTAACAGGACCCTTCCAATACTTTCCTAGTTTGTCTTCAAAAAAAATCCCTGCCCAAGTGCATCCACTTACATTTGCACATGCTGGCAGGATTGGCACATGTATGGTTTGTACTTCATTTCTAAAGAATGGAACCAAATGTATGCCTTATTTATTCAGTTAAACACTAGTTTGCAAGCTGTATTTCAATGCATTTTCATTTTAATACTGATTTGCTATTTAGGAAGAATTCTTTCCTATTGGAATATTTTTTTTTTCTACTTTGAAAATAACTTTCTAACTCAGGCAAGTGGAAACTGCACTAAAGCTTATTTAGTACTGGCATTTCATTAGTGAATGAAAACTTTTTACACAGAACTGTGTTTTGTTCTTCCCAGAGAGAGGATATTTCATGCACTTAGATACAAAAACTGGACATGCTGGTCAGTCAGCTCTTCTGGAATCTCGCATCCTTTATCCAAGGAAGAAGGAAAAATGCCTTCAGTTTTTCTACAGGTTAAATGGAAGTCCACAGGATAAGCTAGTTATCTGGGTTAAGAAAGATGATGGAACTGGAAATGTTAGACAGATGGAAAAGCTGCACACTATTATAGGTAAGTGAAAGTGTGGTTTCATAGCTCAAGTGCTGGCAAACTTTGATGCGAGACAACACTGGCGTGGTTTATTGTATGCAAGTTTGCTCAACTGTCCAGCGTAAGTCTAACCTTCATTTGCTTCAGCTGAGTAACTCCAGAGTTATTGCCCATGAGAACAGAATTTGGCTCAGAGGCGGTTTCCTTAAGACTGTTCCCAAATTAGCTAGGCTGCAGGGCATCACACAGTCACCATCCAAACAAACGGGTCACAGGACGCTTGAGGAAGACACAGCTTGATTTGGGATTGTCCCCCGGGCATTCCATTCTCACATGTATTTATTTCCCCCTTCAGCTGACGGAGAACATCACTGGAAATTGGCCAGCATTCCCTTCGGTGTCCAAAACAAATTCCGGTATGGGTTTCAGGGCATCAGAGGAGAGCCAGCCAAGTCTGCAGGGGGGATTGCCATCGATGACACCAGCCTGACAGAGACAAACTGCCCCACCAACATCTGGCACGTCAGAAACTTCACATCCCTTTTTAACCATACTTCAAAGGGTGATTATATCATGAGCCCTGTATTTTACAGCTCAGAAGGCTATGCCTTTGCTTTACAACTGTATCCTCATGGAAGAAGTTCATCACCCTACATGAATTACATGGGGATTACTTTCCATCTCTGCAGCAGTCCGAACGATGGCCTTCTTGAATGGCCAGCCGGACACAGACAAGTTGTCTTGTCTGTTTTGGATCAAGACCCTGATGTAATCCACAGGATGTCCCTCAGCCTTAGCTTTACTACAGACCGAAACCAGCTAGTATATGGTAAGTCAGAGTGTGCCAGGGAGAAATGTAGAATTGCAGAGGTTTGCTAAAGCTGGAGAAAATTGTTGACAGCCAAGAAACCAGGCTAGATTTGCTCTGCATGTAACACTACTGGGCTGACTGGAGGTTAGCTTTAATTACTTCTATATTTTTACACAACAGGCAGAAATGACACCCTGCAGTGGGACAAGCCATCTATCACTGGAAATTTTTCTTCTTTCTGCAACTGCTACATCAGCCCAGGTGTTGGCTGGAATACATTCCTGACCCACAGGGAGCTGCACTGGAAAAAATTCCTTAAAAATGACAGTCTTTTCATCTTTGCTGATTTTGAAGGTAGAGTATTATAATATCAGAATCCCCACCAGAACAGAGCAGGTAAATACTCTTCTGTTTGTAAGGAAAGCACAAAAGATGAGGGTGATTAGCAAACATCTAGGGAGTAATCTGTTTCAGGAACAAGGCTTTTAAGTGCCTAGTGATTTCAGGTGCCTGGATTTTTGAATACCCAATATGAAACACTGTGGATGACATTGATTCTCTGGTCCCTGAAAATCAGATTTTCAGGACAGATTATACTTCTGTGTCTTGAAGATTAGTCTACTTTATGGTGTTCCAATTTGCCACCACCCCTGTATCACTTCTGACTTAAGAAAATTGTGGTTTGAAAATGAAGGGGTTCTTTTCGGACCTTGAAAAACTGGCAGAAGGAGTTTTTGATCCAAAACTTCTCTCCTGCGGTTGTAATTTTTGTCAGGACCGTGTGCAGCTGCTCTGCTCTGCCAAAGGCAGCAGAGAAGGGGAAGAGAGAGAGAAGAAGATCTGTCTGGTGGAGAGGGCAGCCTGGCAGGCAGGTATCCCTCTGAGCAGGCCAAAGGGACTGTGCATGCCCATCCTCTGTGACAGCCACGTTTCAGATGGCTGTGTTCATCTCACCTCATGTTAGGTGTCCAAAAATGAACATTCTAGACTCCTTTGAGGGGGTCATGTGAGAGCAATGGGTACCTCTGGGGAGCAGCTGATCCCATTCTGTTATAGTTGTGATGAACTGCTCTTCTGATGTGCTGATCTCCACCGGCTGCAAAGGAATCCATCACTGATGACTAATGGTGGGTGAGATGAATCCTATCACCCTTCTGAAGTGAGGTTCCTTTGGAAAATGTCAGTGCCTGGAAAGCAGATACACTTTGTATAAGTAAATAATCATTAAACCAGACCTGACCCTAGTGCAGAGGTCAGAGCACTTGTCTCAGATAGGAGAGGACAGTTGAGAGTACGCTGTGATAATCCAGGCTCACTCCACTTGACTGAAGGCTGTGAACACCAGGCTGTGAACTCTCCTGGCAGGAGGATTTCTCCCTCGCTCTTCATGAAACAAAAACGAAAAGTTCTTGTTTTCATTCCAGCAGAGAATGAAGACATTTTTGAAATGGCAAGAACTTTTGCAAGGTGGGAAAGCTGCTTCCCATGAATGCTTAACCAGGAATGTGTGCTGCCTAACAAAAATGCAAAAAGCAGTCTCATTTCTGGCATACAGAATGGCCCAGCTTTTCTGCAGATTATGTAGGGCATTTGGCACCACTTCCAAGTCCCCTTTAGCAATAAGAAAAGTAGCTGAGGCCTCTTTGTGCTTTCCCTGACAGCACTTTGTACCGGGAGTAATTCACCGGGGGAAATTCAGTCCCGCTGTGTCATATGGGTGCCAGTGGTCCCAAAAACATATGCAGCTGCTAGGTGAAATTGTAGTTACGAAACTGAAAGACTTGTTAGGAGACTGCATTTAGTCTCCAGTTATAAATGGGTTCAGCTTAATTTCTAGATATTAAATCTAGTATGGCCACATTTATAAGGTTCCAGTCTCTGCATTTGAATATACATTTTGATACCAGGGTGCCTAAAAACTCACAGGCAGTGTTACATTGCCTTCTGATGAAAGTTGGATGTTGTCTCTGGTCTGCCCTATGCCTCCCACTTCTCCACAGGCCTTTCCACCCTCTCTCCACCTCCCAGCCCTGTTTCAGACCAACTCTGACCCAAGCCCTCTACTCTCTTGCCCCAGTCTCCCTCCAGCTCAGTAATCCAAGGATCCCTGGCTTGGGTTGAGAAAGACACAGACTGGAGCACCATGCATGCCTACAGTTCTCTGCCCTTCCAGTTTCCCCTCCCACCTCCTTTGCTGGCTACTGCTGCAGCCTCTAGAGATATTTGGATGAATTATTGTTGCTTCGTTTCTTGTCCCTGGAATCAGCCTGAAAGTCATCCCAAAATACAGGATAGAACTGTACTATATACTCCATGTATTAAATTAATTACTTTTTGTCTTTTCTTGCAGATCTCACCCCTTTGATTACATCTGAAGTCCCAGTCCGTCCATGAAGTGCTCTCAACCTCTTCACTACAAATGTGAACAGTCATCCATGATAGATAAAATATATTACTTCACTAAGGAAACAGTATTCTGAGTTTTCTGTATTTTAAGAATTTGAACTAAGGTTCCCTGTTAGTTTTGAGAGTCTAAACCCATAACCCTTCAAAAATTATTTTGGCCCAAGCAGCAAAGTGCTTCTCTTAGTTATATCATCGTTTTTCTTCCCATGTTTCATTCTTTTTGTTTATCTTTGCTGGTGGCAATGCTTACTTCCCAGCTCTTATGTTTGAAGTCTCTCTGAGCAGACTTCCCTAGCCAGAAGAACCAGTGCTTGACTTTCTAAGATCCTGTTCCAGGACTTCCCTTTTCTCCCCATGGCCATTACCACTTCTTCAAGCCCAGCTTTTGATAAAGCTCGCTCCCAAGTATTCAACTTGTTAGGTCACTGCTAAAAGAATAGCATGCTTCCCTACCTTCATCTGAGTCTGGACCCAGTTCAATATTACAGGTCCTGCCAGGACAGCATGGGCCTCTGTGGGTACACACCTTCCTTTGGGGCACAGCCACCTGCTCCAGCATGGGGTCCTCCATGGGCTGCAGGTGGATATCTGCTCCACCGTGGACCTCCATGGGCTGCAGGGGGACAGCCTGCCTCACCATGGTCTTCCCCACGGGCTGCAGGGCAATCTCTGCTCCGGTGCCTGGAGCAGCTTCTCCCCCTCCTTCTGCAATGACCCGGGGGTCTGCAGGGTTGTTTCTCTCACACGTTCTCACTCCTCTCTCCAGCTGCTATTCCACAGCAGGTTTTCTCCTTTTTTAAATATGTTATGCCAGAGGTGCTACCAGCATCACCGATGGGCTCGGCTTTGGCCAGCAGTGGGTCTGTCTTAGAGCTGGCTGAAACAGGCTGTGTCCAACATGGGGGCAACTTCTGGTGTTTTCTCACAGAATCCACCCCTGTAGCCCCCCTGCTACCAAAACCTTGCCACATGAACTGAATACAGGATGCATTTGGGGTTGCATGGATTGTGCAAGGTGTTAAATTATAATATTAAATGATATATTAATATTAAATTGCATTAGTATAACATGAGATGGCTTCATAACCATTGTCCTCTACAAACTCAAATATATGCCTAGAGAATGACTTCTCTCTAGACACCCTCTTTAGTTTCTTGGGCAAATTTTAAGTTAAGGGGACAAAAACCAAGTGTTTTTCAGACTACTCTGATTTTCCTTCAGTTTTTTGTTCCTTTGTCACATCTACTGCTACACATCTGCAAATCATGGCCTTTGTACTATGTTTTGACTCACTTTGCTTGCCTGTGAAAATAGCCTTTACATGATGTATTTTGAGACATTCTTCTCTTTTACTAGTAGCGTGTCCTGTTCCACTTAGGTATGAGTGTCCTTTGAAATAATTGTTCATAAAAGCAAGTGTTGAAGACGACCTGCCTGTATGCTAGGTGAAAGATCAGTCCTTTGGGGCCCTTCTCAAGAAAAGAAAAGATCTCTGTACTTATTCCTCTGCAATGTGTTCTCGTACAAATAGCTTCCTACTTTTATCTGTTTGGAGGAAAATATGTTGCTTAGGTTGAAGGACTGACTCCCTTCTAGGAGAGGGTAGTCACTGTACACAGGAACATTTCCTACTCAAAACCTGCTTGCATTTGAGGCTTCTTCACGCTGAACTCCAGTGTCTCCCACCAACACTGCTGGGAAGCAGTGTGTGAAGCATCTCCAGAGCACCTTTTCTTCTCTTCCTACTCAAGCCCTCTGTGTTGTGCTGTGAGTGGTGGTGTCTGTGGCACAAGCCTTTTCCTACCTAACTGCTGAACATAGAGGTGGACATTCTCACCTTCACCACTTCTAATTTCAGATGTGAAATGAAGGAGCAGGATTTAATTGCCTAAGTTTAAGGCACTGAGACACTGCAGGGCACATGGGACAAGGGGGATAACAGATATGATGCAGGACCTGTGGGAGATCTAGAGCTTTCTGGAGCATTGGCTCAGTTAGCCCATGTGCCTTCCCTGACCCATGTCCCCTGAGAAAGATGACAGAAAAGTGCAGGACAAGAGTTTTTTTATCTCTGAAACCCACCAGAAAAGAAAGGAGCATCCAGCTGGAAGTCCGAGGATCTACTGAGGTATGTGACCGTCTCTGGAGGCAAAGGGTGGCATGTTGTGCACTGGGGCATCAGTCCTGGGGTGGCATCAGCTGTGGGAAAACACTGTCAGGGCATTCATAATCATATATCTTTTATCTCTAATCTTTACAATGTGATGTTAATTATTAATTGAGAACAGCACTGGGACAAATTCTAATGTCACTGGAGTGCCATAAACCCAGAATAATTCTGCTTAAGCATGTGGCTTTCCTCCTGTGCAGCCAGGATCATATTGCTGACAGTTAACAAGCACAGTGGATGGAGTCAGCAAGTTTTCACCAGATTGAGATCTTCTTACACGAACTCTGGGTAGGCCTTTCACCAGCTGCACTGAAGACATGAAGTAATCTCATTCCTCTCTGTAACATTCCTCCAAAGTGGACTTAGGTAATTGATAACAACAATGCCATCATGTGCCATTTAGGAGGAAAATCTTGCTGTTATAATAGTGTTACAAAGGTGGAAAGATCAAAGCTGGTTGGCTGATGTTTTATGGAAAGCTCAGCAGCATGCCCTATATATTGCAAGATATGAGCTGGACCAGCTTTTTCCATTGCAAAAATGGGCTCCAGCATCTGCCCACTCTGCCTAGTACTTCTATTTTGTTATGTTTATGGTACTCCGGTCTCTGTAAGTAGAAATCTGACTTCTACAGGCTCCTCTCAGTCCAGAGACATCTCATACCTTATACTGGTTGCATTTTATTCTCTTTCAGGTTGGACAACTCTCCGGTGAAGCTGGTAAGTGCTCTGTGAGCTGTTTCGAGTTTTGAAGCATTTTCTTCTGCTTGCTGTGTGCCACCAGATCTGAACACATAACATTTTGTCTGTCTTGCAGCAGCAGATGCTGATGCTGGTGAGATAATAAAAGACATTCCAGACATAAACTTAGGTGAGTTCATGTCTAAATTCTTGTAAGGCCTGAAAAATTGTGAGCAAAATGCTGCATTTTCAGTATTGTAAAAAAGATGTGAGTGACTGATGGTCAGGTAGTTCATGGTAACGGGAGAAATATAATTAAGTGAGCTCTGAATTACCTTCCTCTGGCTATGACACATTAATCTATCTTAGGACTGTAACCCTATGTAAACAAGGGATGCAGATGCCTTTCACTTCTGAAGTTTGGACAAACCCACAGTGCTAAGGCAGTAAGATGCTGTATGAATTGGAAAGGCTCTGGAGCCCCACCAGCATTTTCCCTCCCCCTCTATATGATTCTTGTAAAGTTTTACAAAGTAGAAAATAGTTTAGATGTTTATTGAGCTATGTAAGTGGTAAGGAAATAAAGTGTAAAAGACACAACACACTGTACTGTCCTCCTCTTTTTTTATTTCCTGTAATGCAGATTTCCATATATCCTTTGATGGAGCACTGTACAATATTCTTCCTGATGCATTACTCAATATTATTATATTCTCTAGAGCACTGTCTCACTGCGTGATTGTTGCCACTGCCTGATAGCAAGCAAGAGGTTATCAAACTAGACATTGATAATGATGGCCACCAGATTTCTGCCACCAAAAATGCAGACATTGCTGAGTAGTAAATATTGAGTAGAAAGTACTGTTACCTTCACGCCTGTCCCTATATTTCAGTGTAAAGAGGCTGGTCCTTTATTTTCTGTAAATGCCCAAGGACATTAACTTTGTATTACTAGGCTCAATATGGTTTATGAGGTAAAATGCATTTGATATTTGATATTTCATTTACATTATCTTTCATTAAATTACTTTTCAGCTGCTGGACTGGACCTCTTTCAAGGTGATATCTTGCGCCCTGTAAGTAATTAAAAACTTTATATCTATCACTTGTCCTAATTGTATTTTTAGTACAAATCAGCCCATCTCCCCACAGCAGATGCATCACCAGTTGGTACTTCCTTTTTCAGAAAAATCAGCGAAATGCCCTAAGAAATGAGGCCTACAGATGGAAGTTCCCCATTCCCTATATTCTGGGTGATAACCTAGGTAATGCAGATACTTTATTCAGATTTTAGCTCCAATCCTTATTTGCACTGGAGTCATTGTGATAAAAAAACTTGCCTTTTTCAGAACTGGTTCTCTCACATTAAAATTCACTAATAACTACATGTCTCCTTTATATCAAAAACTTTTTTTTTCTTCTACAGCTATCATAACAAACACAATTTAATCAAATTCAGTATTTTTTCTTTTGGATCATTTTTCTTTTTGTCCCATGTGTATATCTGTGTGCATGCCTTACCTCTCCAGGGTGAATGATCTGCAGTGTGTTAAAGGTGCTCTCCTGATGCATGTTTTCCAGACCTGAATGCCAAAGGAGTAATCCTCCAGGCGTTTGAAATGTTCCGTCTTAAGTCTTGCATTGATTTCAAGCCATATGAAGGAGAGAGAACCTACATATTCTTTAAAAAAGAAAGCGGGTAAGGGTTATATCAATTTCTGTTTAGTTTTGCTGTGTAGAATCAGCTAGGAATTAATTCCGTTTGACTTCAATAGTCTAAAAGTTTAGTCTAAGTTTGTTGTCAGCAGAGAAAAAGAGGCCACCGAGAAAGCAGCCCATCTTACCTTTGTAGACACAAAGCTTGCAAGCAGCTGCCTCCCTCTGCTGACTGCAGAGGATATTTAGATGATGAATTTGGAATAGGCATTGGAGGTTTGGATGGTTACTCTTTGATGAGGTGAATTCCAGCATTGCTGGGTTTTCATCAACTGCTTCCATTTTCCTACGTAGGGTTGTTTTCCATTAATGGTGAGTGAAATGACTCCCATGTACATCTGCTTAACTTACCAAGGATGTGAATAGCCAGAATTTAGGTTTTGAAATCTTTGGAAGACAGGTCAAAATAAGCTGTGGAAAGTCAGTTTATTGTAATATTGCTATTGTTTTGACATGGCTCTTCTTTAATGAAAGGTTCTCTCAAAATCTGAAACGGTTTTATACTCAGAGATTCTGGTTTTCAGGAACTGGAAATATTTATTTTATTTCCTACATCTAAACATGTTTTGAAAGAACATCTAAAAAAGCACAAAAATCTTCTCACTGTATCAGCTCTAAATATTTCTTGTTCTCCCAGAACTTCATAAAGGCCTACAGGCACTGATATTTCTGCTCTCAGGTCTTCCTCGGGTAATGTCCTATGACTTCTCTTACAAGACGGCAAGCACCATGATATTTGACAAGTTGGTGCTAAAGAGCCTGGTACTAGAAACTCCCTGGTAGCAGCTATTCAAGAGACCACAGGCTCAAGCTCTTTGTTTTCAGTACCCACATTAGTGTGTTCAGGGGTCCTTCAACAAACTCGACCCACTGCTTTGTGATGTGCAAGTGAAGCTACCTACAGTCCAAGCAGATCCTCTTTAGCAGTTGCCTTTCATGTCACCCTTGGGCTACGCGAAAAAGTTGCCAGTGAATTGGCTGAGGAGCTCCTTTCCTCCTCAGTCATCACCAGCTTCTGCTGAGTCACAGATGCGGGGCTGGGCCTTCACTGAAAAATATAATTTCACACCTATGGCCAATGCATTGCATCGTTGCATTAAAAAAGGACCAAATGCTGCTATTCTAAATTCTCCTCGATCGTTTCTCTAGGCAAGTGATTGCAAAAAAAGCTCAGTCTGTCTTGATGAGTTTACTCTTTCTATGTATGTATTATGTTTCTTGGCGCTTTTCTTGCCAAAATGGGTGTCTGATATAGGACCAAACTTCTGTAGATATCAAAAAATCAGGGATGAGTTCGTCTAACATAGAGGGTAAGTAAAATGCTGGCCTTGTGCAAGTGATAGCGAGTATGTTTTTGGGTCTTAGTCTGCTTTCACAGTAGACTATTTGTAGAGTATCAAGGCATCTGGTCAGCATCTAAATAATGATTTATGTTACTCCTTTTATATTTAAACCTTTTTTGTTATTACTTTAAAGCCAGTGAGCACACTGAGAACTTAAATTCAGAGAAGAAAACTCTACTTAACAGACAGTAAGATCTCTCTCTTTCTCAGGTGTTGGTCCATGGTGGGGGACCTGCAGACTGGACAGACCCTCTCTATTGGGGCAAGGTGTGACTACAGAGCAATTGTGGAACATGAGATCCTGCATGCTTTAGGATTTTACCATGAGCAGTCGAGGATGGACCGGGATGACTATGTGACAATCTGGTGGGATGAAATTACTGCAGGTGGGTTTTGGCCTTCAAGTCAGATTTTATAAAGTGCAAATTCATCAGTATCTTATTTTCCCTCCTAGATTTTAAGACCTTCTTAAAGATATGATTTTAGAAACACCGTGCCACACCCGAGACCACTGTAAATCAATCTGTACATGTAGCAGGATTTTGATACAACTTCTCTGGTCAAAGACCAGAGACTGTCTAAGGCCAGAAAAGTGAGGCTCTGCTTGGTAGTCAGAGCACTTTATTTTCCCTTGGCTCCAGGACTAGTCTGCTCTCTGATTTTGGACAAATCATTTCCCCTCTATATGAGTCTTGTTTTCACTTGCCATGTAATGTAAATTTAAATTTACTGAGATGGTGAGCTTTGAGGCGGCTCTTCTTCGATCAAAGGTCCTCTCAAAAATCTGAAAGGTTTTATACTCAGACTTTCTAGCTTTCCTGAAACTGGAAAGATTTACTTTGTACATGAAAAAGATTCAAAGTGATTAGATCAGATGCAACACATAAAATAGGGCTCTATCCTGCTCTCTCCTGCCCAGTGTGTCTCTGCAGGTTCTTGCCTTCAGATTTAGTATCATCAGATTCAGTGGCTTTATGAATTTCAGCAAACTCTCCAAAGTCCCTCTGGTCCCTAGGCAGTTCCTCCAGCTGTCTCCTGTGAGGTCTGGTTCTGTACTACTTCATGACTGCTTATTTGAAAAAGAGTGGATGGAGGTCTATAGCAAGTTCTGAAAGGCACGCTAGCAAAGATAACAAGTGTAAACCGGTGTTCCCCGTGGTAGTGCTTTGCTATGTCAGTGATGGTGCCAATGCAGCAAAGTTGCCCTGCCATTGCTCATGCTCTGTGTGGACAAACTGATCACTTCAGTCTCCAGGGTTATGCACTCACCGTCTTTGCAAATAAGTGAAAAATACATGACAAATAGTCATCAGAAAGGAACAAGATTCAGGGAATGCTGTTTTCTCTTTTGGATAGGTAAGAACTGCCGGTACAAGCAATTTCTGCTGATCTCTAAGAGCAATATCTGATAGCTTGAATTGTTCCAGGTTGAATGGCCTTGCACATTACTACTTGCCTCTACCCTGTAATTCGCAGCGTCTTTTGGGGAGGCTGAGTAGTAGATGGTATGTGGATATTGATTTTGCAGACTATTATTTTTATTCTTAGGAACAGCACTAAAAACAATTCACCTTATTACTAACTTGGTCTTACCCTGAATCATGGTGATGAAGATGATGATGTTAATAGTATCTAGACTCTAACTTTTGGGCCCCTTTTTGCTGTGCACTGTAACTAACAACCTCCAAAGTAAGAAGTCTTACAATGTACTTATAATGTACTGTTGTGAGCTCCATGATGTATAGAGGTATGGAAAAGCTCGACAAAACAGTGACAGGTCTCTGTGCATTCTTTTTTTTTTTTTCTTTTGTTCTCCAGAAAATATGTAATTGAATCCTCTCAACTTATCTGTGTTATATTCAGTAGCCACAAACCTGGAACACCAAAAAAATGATACAGATGTTGGACTTCAGTGTGATGCTATTCTGAATAGAGTTCTGGGGCTGGTCTGATATCATTACAGCCAATTCCTATATTTTGTAGGTTTTTGTCCATACTATAAAATCTCATTTTCCAGTTAAGCAAATTCATGAAGCAGAAAACTTTTCCTGAAGCCATTTGAAAGATGTCTGCTTCTCTAAAGGGAAATAAGGTTGATATGATTGTGCTCTGTGTGTGTGTTTATGTGCATCTGTTCCTGTTTTAGTGATCTGCAACCTCAAATTTAATAGCATGGTAACAATTTTTGCCATAATGCATTTCCATAAACTGCAGTGCAGATAGCTGTCTGGTAAGAGAAGAGATCCCCTATTCATGTTGCTGTTGACAGAAGAGCTAATAAACCTATTAGATTTCAGAGAAAACACACAAGACAGCGTAATGAAATTGCCACCTTGCTGTGTGGTTTATTTATTTAAAAAACACATGGAAGTTAGTTACCCTTTGCCTGGCAATGATCTTAAAAGCCAGCATTATTACACATGCCTGTGTCCTGACAAGATTTTTTCCCCACCTATAAAAGTGATAGCACTTAATCAGCAACACTCTCACCCTTTTTGATAGCTGCAATTCAGGTATCTAAGAAAACAATCCCAAACTCTTGTACAATCTCAAGCCTTGGACTGAAGACCTTTGGGCCCAGAATGGACTTGCAGAGGGGAAGGGCAGTCTTTACACAGAGAAACTGTAATTATCCACAAGCACAGTCATGTGCTGTTTCTTCTTGGAGAAAGAATGCCAAATATTCTGAAAATATTTTTTGTAGTTGGAAATGCTGACAATCTCTCTTTACTTCCCTACCAAAGCGTGTGAAATGGTTCCCTCTCTCTGCCCTAGCAGACACCTTCATAATGAAAACTTTCTGTAAGGACAAATTATTTCACCAAGAAACCCTGAGAAAAAAAACATCTTTTTTTTTTTTTTCTTCACAGATTCCTAATGTATTCTTTGCTTCAAAGAAGAACAGAACCCAGAGGCACTCCAGGAATGTCATACCTGTCCCCTTAATGAGTGGAGGGCTCCAGGGCCTCTCCTTGTCCATATATGATCTAATATCCTGGAAAACATTTGCATCAATATTCACAGGGTCTGGAATGGAGTACATTAAACCTTAAGTTTAATCCTTCAGGATGCATACTATTAGACCATCTTATCTGACCTCCTATATATCCCATTCTTTACAGCTCATTGATATTTGATTTTGAACTTACTGACGTGACATGTGAGGGCACAGAACTGAAATCTAAAGACACTGCTTTGTTGTCCAAGTGACTTCATGAAAAAATCTTGCTAAATTTGAATATTTTATTGTAAAGTAATTGCTTTCAGGTATATCAATTCTGCCTCAGAAAACTGTATCCAAGGGGCCAAGCTAAAGCCATTTCCTTTCCAATCTCTAAAAATTAAGCTGTTTTCTGTTCTTTTACCAGGCAAAGAGCACAATTTTCTGAAGTACAATGACAGCTTCATCACTGATCTGAACACCCCCTATGACTACGAATCATTGATGCACTATGAACCATTTTCATTTAACAAAAATGAAAGCAAGCCCACAATCACAGCAAAGATACCAGAATTTGATGATGTAATTGGACAACGTCTAGACTTCAGTACCATTGACCTGGAAAGACTGAATCGCATGTATAACTGCAGTAAGTCATAATTTAACTGTGGCAAACTGTTTCTTTGTTTATACTTGAGCCTGGCTGGTTCACCTCCCTAACATCTCTAAAACCACAAAAACTCTTCTCAGGTGCTCTTGAGGAGGTATGGGAGAAGACCAGTGGTGTAGAGACCCAAACTGTTTATTCCTTCTTCATCCCTCTCTTTGGCTCTGTTAACTGTCATTACTTTTGTAAAAGTTCAATTAGTCAATGAAAGTCAATCCATTCGCATCTTTTCTACCATGTTGCTCCTACGGGTTCAGACATGTGGTTGTGTTCTGCTGGTGCGGGGGCAGCTTCATTATGCTCTTGTGAGGTGAATGCAATGGCACTTTACCCTCTTTTACTAACATTTGTTCTTAATTAGATCATTTTGCACCTGAGCTTGGCTAAGTCTACAGTCCAATACTAGTTGGTTGCTAAGCTGGTTGAAGCTGTTATCACCACATGTGATTGTTACTGAGAAGTTATTGTCCCCATGGATCTGTCAACAGAAGCAGCAACTTGCAGGCAAACTCAGCTGAACCAGCCTAAGGTAACTGGTTGGACTTTGCCTGAAGTGGAAGAACAGTGCTCATGCTCATCAAGCAGACAAGTGAGCTATGAAGAACAATAACCTCCAGCCGAGGAATGGTTAAATACAACACCACCACTGTTCACAGAGAGACTTGGCTCTCCAAGGCTCACAAGCAGGCACAAAGACCACCACCATCAGTCACTGTGTTTCAGCTGACGCATAGGAGTTTGTTAACCTTCTGCAAAGTGGTCAAATGTTGTTATCTTTATGCAGGGAATCCCTCCAGGAATCAAATATTTCTTCTTTTGAGTCTTTGGGCTCACATCTGCTGTGGGTTGTCTCCTCTACATGATGACTATACTAGTGTAAACAACCCCCCCCCCAAATTAGAGCAGAAATTTTAATGTGGTACTACTTTGGAGGTAACCATGTGTCCATTTTTTTTCAGCTTCTACTCACACTTTTTTGGACCAGTGTTCTTTTGAGTTTGAAAATATCTGCGGTATGATTCAGGGCACCAGAGATGATCTAGACTGGGTCCATCAACAAAGCAGTGCTACAGGGCAGGAAGACCACACACTTTCTGGGTGCTGTAGAGGTAAAACGAAGTAACAGAACACTTCCTTATGGAAAAGGGGTTAGCTGGAGTAACGGTCCCTTGTGCATGTCTGTACCGGTCTGTGTGCTTTAAATACAGTGTCTTTAACAACTTCTCTGAACCTGTCATTGTAGTCAACCCTTGAGAAAACCCAGCACTGGCTGCTCTGAAAACACAGGATTAAATGACCATATTTAAGACATTACCCAGCAAACATCAAAGTTATAATGTTTCTAATTAAGCAAAAAGCCCTTTTTCTTTTCACGTGCCTTGGCCCTGTGAGTGTGAGTGGATGGTTGCACTTGTGCTCTCATTAAGGTTTTTCAACATAGTGGAATGTTTTCCACATCAGCAAGATAAAAGGGGCAAAGAACAGTCTTAACTAGAGGCTTTTGAAATATAACCTGGAAAGGATTTACTGCAACTTCCAAAGTATGAGTAAGAGTTATGTTACCTCATGATAAGAATGAAACAGCACTCATAGCCACACATAAATGTTGTGTTTGCAAAGTGAACGATAAGTTAAGCTGGTTCTGGAGGTAGAAGAAAGTTGCAAAGTATTTTATGATAGGAGTTTAGGGATAATTTTCTTTTTCACATGGTAATTTTGCCATTTTTCAAAGGAATAAAATCTCAGAAAGGGTGGAGTCAGCCCCAGTTACAGAGGCAGGGTGCTAGTTTACAAGTGAGAATAAAGATTAAAACCCAACAAGCAGTTCTGAAAAGCAAGGGCCTGATTTGTCATTATTTAGACAGGGTAAACTATTACAGACTTCAAAAAAAAAGTGACTTCTGTGGTAAATTTTGCTTAAGGACAGAGTGAAGGAATCCTGGCCTAAAGCACATTCAGTTGTGCTTTGTTACTCTTTGATAAAGGAAAAATTTGACTTGCTGCACTCAGGAGTAGACTATTCCCCTTATGTGATCCACCCACTGGAAGTAACAGATCCTCAACCACTTATAATACTATTGATCTTGTTGATCAGGTCCTAGACTGCAATATAACTCAAGAAAACCATCTGACAGCTTCTAGAAGTACATACTCCTAACCCTCATGTCACTTTTTAAATTCTTTCTCTCCTTTTTTTCCCCCATATAGTATAATTGTAACTGAAAAGTAATTCAGCTGACTTGTTTGAGATCATCAGGTAAAATCCAATCTGTCTGAAGTAAGCATTTAACTTACACTTATGTTTTAGCATCTAGTGTCTTGGCACCAAATAAGTATTGACATTATCTGAAGAGTTAATGGGGAGAGGTAGGTGCCTCTGGATCTCCAGAGTGTCTAAATGAATTGCGTGAGTAGGGAGTGCCTCTCCCTTCGGACACCTTCAAAAGGTCATTGACTCCACCAGGAATTTAGACATTTTTGGAGAACTGGTTCTGTAGTCATCTCAAGTGGGGGCAAATTTTAGGTTTCTAACACAGATGGATCATATTTTGCCCAAACAGTTTTGATGTCTTGGGTTTTTGACTTATTACTGGCTAAACTGAAGGAGGGAAAGCCTAACATTTAGAGAGAAGCTGGCAGCCTGGCTCTGGATTTGATCCCTGTATGCCCATGCTGAAGACTGCTAAGGGCATATTCTATTTGCCATAGATGCTTAATGTGGCCTTTACTCGACTTTCTTATCAAAAAGGAGGTAGAGTCTAGACCATTTGGGAGTTTGATACCGTAGTAAGTTCAACAATAAAGTTAGGCACCTGAATAAGGCTCACAGCCCTGTTTCCATCCTGGAGCAACTGTGATCATACTTACATTTAACGCACTTAAATTTAACATAAATGTAACTTAGGGTGAAGTGTCATACATGTGCATAAAGCAGTTGGGTATCTTTGGCAAGGTTTCTATGGGTATGAGTTCAAAGCATTGCTACTGTGTGGGAGGTAACAGAGAATATTCCCCTGACATGGTTAGAGTGAACATGATAAACAGTTGGAACAGCTCCACTAACCATTCAGGAGGCTGTACTGCGTTTATGCAGCTGCAGATTTAACAGATGTGTCCTAGATGTTAGCTTGGACAAGAGTCCAAGGAACCAGCCCCCAACAGAGGAAGCTTTCACACAATAGCTAAAAGAATTTCACTTAATTTAATCATAGACAATAGTGAGTAACTAAAAAGCAACAGAATACAGATAAGACTTGACAAGTTCATGTGATACTAAGATAAGGTATGTGTGCAAATGGTGAATCCCTTGTAAATATAAGGATAAAAGCAGACACTTTAAAGTTAAAGTAAAGAACGCTTCAAAAAATGTTAGTGGGAAATTAAACTAGAGGGGCAGGAATTCTTAAATAATTTCCCCAAACTGAGAAGCTGACTTTTGAAATGTCTTCAGGCAAGCTGTAAAAAAAGAGCTTCTTCATGTTCAAGGTCAGGACACTGCTAGTTTTGTGTCCAACCCTTTTTTATTATATTTGGCACTGATAAATTATCTTACTTTTACAAGGTAGTATAGAATATGATCTCTAAGATCTCATCTTTAGATTATCTTCAGTATAAATCAAGTAAAAAAATATGTCTACTAGTTACTTGCAGTCAGCACTGAATCCTCTGTCTCGTTTCTCTGACATTCCTGAGGCATCCAACTTCCAAACCAACTAATGCAAAACTAACATAAGCTGCCAGCAATGAGTTCCATATGTATGCTAAACTACTAGTCTTGGTCTCATCCTGGTCTGTCTTGGATGGTTATCACATACCATTTCCTCTACTATTCATGTTAAGTACTATACTTATGCCTACTAAAAGAGTGGAGCTGAAATGACAAATTTACACCACACAGCTAGTAGGAAATCTGGAAAGAGACAGTGACACTCTACACTTTCTTCACAGATGCTGGCTATTTCATGTACTTCAACACCAGCTCTGGCAAGGCAGATGAGGTGGCAGTCCTAGAGTCTCGAATCCTTTATCCAAAGAGAACTCAGCAGTGCCTCCAGTTCTTCTATAAGATCACAGGAAGCCTTTCTGACAAGCTGATCATCTGGCTTAAAGAGGATGATGGCACTGGAAATGTTCGCAAGATGAGGAAAATTCAAACTTTTCAAGGTAATTCTGGAAATATGAAGAATGTGTAGAATATTAGGGGAGGAAAAGTTGTCTTACTGAGTCCATGAATGCAGTGGATTGGCTCAGAAATCAAAAGATTTTCCCAAAGCTACCAGAATATCTTGCAATCTGGCTAAGGATTTTGGTATTATGTGAGGGCATTTAGCAGTGAAACTGTGGGTTGTAATAATGTAATTTAGGTGTGCCACAGCAGAAGTCACCATGTTCCTAATAATGTTATGTTACACTCGGTGATTGAGAGGGACCCCAAACTCTGCTGGAGATCAATTGACTAGATCGCCACTGGCTGTTTATGATCTAACAGTGAGCTGTTCAGATGTAAATACCTGTGCTCATCTGCAGTCAGTAAGAATCCCAGCCCGATTTTTATATGGTTGGAAATATAAAAACATATGTAGTTTTGGAAATGTGAACT
This sequence comes from Pandion haliaetus, assembly GCA_013401275.1. Classification (NCBI taxonomy): domain Eukaryota; kingdom Metazoa; phylum Chordata; class Aves; order Accipitriformes; family Pandionidae; genus Pandion; species Pandion haliaetus. The sequence goes on along the minus strand of VYZV01017680.1, from coordinate 12,453 downwards.
GAGTTCCCGCTTTGGGTTCCTAATACAATGTGTCCAAAGCATTTAGCTGATAAGGCAATGTGAGTATATTATAGTCACAGTACCAACTTAAGATCTCCAGCCTTCAGGACTCTGTGAGAGGTCCAGTTATCTAAAAATGCAGCTGGAATGGATGGCTAGGAATAAGGTGCTTCATAACATCACCAGTCATGCTGATGGCAATATTTTGCTTTCCTTTTACCAAAGCGGATAATGACTATAACTGGAAAATTGCCCACGTAACCCTCAACGCTCAGAAGAAGTTCCGTTACCTCTTCCAAGGACTAAAGGGCAACACCAGCTCTTCAACTGGTGGGATTGCTATTGATGACATCACACTGACAGAGATCCCCTGTCCCACAGCTGTGTGGGTCATTCGGAATTTCAGCCAAATCCTCAAAAACACATCAAGTGATGTTATTCAAAGCCCCCGGTTTTATAGCCCTGAGGGTTACGGTTTTGGCATAAGTTTGCATCCCCACTCCAGAATCAGTGGCTACAGTCGTGTTGCCTTTCACTTGTGCAGTGGAGAGAACGATGCTGTTCTGGAGTGGCCAGCTCTGAACCGCCAAGCTATACTCACAGTGCTGGACCAGGACCCTGACATCTTGAAAAGGATGTCCTCAAGCAAAAGCTTCACCACAAGCAAACACCATGTTAGCTCAGGTAAGTGGGGTCTGCCTGGAGGAATGATGAAAATGAAAACCAAGGAATCTGAGTCAGAGGACTGAGTGTAGGGCTCAGAGTTGGGCAACTTTGGCTACATTTCCCAATCTAGGACGCTTTCCTGTGTATGACTCAGAATTCCTGTCTGTGAAAGATCATCTAACGTGAAAAGTGATGCATAGAAGGTTGGTGTTATTATGAACAACCCCTGGGATATCTGAGTTTGACTCTAAATACAGAGTTCTCCTAAGACCTGGCAATTCCCATTCTACCTGTGGTTTGCCCATTACGATAGGTGACATATCATATGTGGCATATGCACAGGATGGTGCAATGCCAGTAGGGTGCTCTATTCCATTACTAAATGAACAATAATTTAAGTTAAAACTGCATTTTGGAGGCTTGGTTAACTTGAACATACATGGTCTGAATGCACAGTGTTCACATTGTAGCTGTATTTAAGAAAAAAAAGAACCTGAAAACACCTGTAAGATCAGTTTGCAGCATTTGAAGCCTGTCTTGCTTGTCTGGGTGTACACTGCAGATTATGAAAGGGACTACCTTTTAACTCCAGGCTTATATAGCATGTAGCACCGTAGTTCAACATCCAGCCCTAGGAATTCCCATGGATGTGTTAATTTAAAGAAATAAGAACAGCAGGACAATATTGAGTTTGGTACAGAATAAAATACTAGAGATTAATCTCCATCCCTCTTCACTTTTTCCAGTGGAAGTTTAGTACACACTTTTTCAGTAGGAGGTTTTAAAACTTAGGTATGAATGTGTTTAACAGGACCATAGCAATGAAAAAATCTGCTAGACTCTAAACCATAGTTACTTAAAAACTGATGAGGGAATGTCCTTACACAGGAGGGAGCTCTTAGCTGGTGACAATGAGGAGGTAACTTGCATTTGGTTAGTCCTCAGTGAAAGGGGATTTATGGAATTTCAGTGCCCTCACATAGACTAAGAGTCCTCATGCAGACCACATCTAAAGATCTGCTAGCACCCATAATTTGTCAGTCCCCTGTGATTTATTTGGGCATTTCAGCTCTGAACTTGATTTTACAGCATAAATCCTCTTTAACACTGTAATGCAGTAAAAAGTCGTGTCATACTTCCAGCTGCAGAACTTTGTGGTTCTTATTCATCACTCATATTCTCTCTGCAGATGATAATGGAACCTTAATATGGGAGAAACCATCAATTGCTGGAAAATTTGATGCCTCGTGCAATTGCTATAGAAGTGTGTCATGGGGGTGGACTAACTTCATATCCCACAGCCAGATGAGACGGAGAAACTTCCTGAAAAATGATGACTTGATTATTTTTGCAGAATTTCATGGTAAAGACCTGATTCTCCTTACAAAACCAAATGGGTAATCCTTTCTATCTCTTTTCATACATTCAAGTAACTATTGCCACCTGTTTCTAAGTCATCTTATCTTCTAATGGGGATCAGCCTTTAAAAGCATTTCTGTGTCTTAATTTCAGGTGGGTGATGTTGACTAAAGTGATTGTGAGTTCAGAGGAATCTACATGTCAATAATTCAGTAAAGTTTAACTTCATAGACACCTTTAAGCACCCTAACCAGTAACTATGTGCATTTCTAAGCATTAAACATACTAAAAGGCCTTCTTCATGGTGTTTATTTTCAAAGAGAACAGCCACACTTGGCATAATTTTTCAAAGTACAGAATACCACTGGTTTACCTAACTAGTTACCATAATTTCAGTATTATTTTCTGCCTTGGGCTTTAAATATGCAGAACTTGCTGTGGTACGGCAAGAGCTCTGTAAAGGGCAAATGAACAAGCTGTTCCCGCTGGTCCACAAAGCACCCTGTGAGCCCCTGGTATGAAGAATACTACATATAGCATCCCCCACTGTTATCTGATGTCTTTCTCCTCTCTTTCTTTTTTTAAAAGATATCAGTCACCTCAATAAAACTGAAGTCCCTGTCAAATCTGAACAATCTGCCTTCACGGAAGGCCTCATTCTTGAGAGGCAGAAGAGAGCAGCCCAGGATATGGAGCCTGTTCAAGACCGGCTGCCTTATCTGCAAGACCCATGTGACCCAAACCCTTGCCAGAATGACGGAGTCTGTGTGAATGTGAAAGGGAGAGCAAGCTGCAGGTACCATGGACCTCTTCCCTGCTTGCCTTGACTTTCTTCTGAATCAAATGATGCAGCTAATAAATATTCAGAGCTACAGATCTCAGAGGTCTGAGCCACTAGGTTTGCAAGGAACAGTAGGAACAAAACACTTCACTGCAGTGACTGGTTTCTACTAGCAGCCATAAGGGGAGGCAAAGAAACCCTATTCTGTGGTGCTTCCAGGGGATGTAAATAGCCTCCAAACAAGACGGGGATGTTGTAACGTGAACTGCTCCACTGGGAACTGCCCATCCAGGATAGTGAGTGTGAGGACCTTGAGGTGGGCCTATAAAGCAGGACAAAGTCCTGATCCATGTGAATCTGTACTTTATTTTCCCAGGTGCCCATCAGGACAAGCCTTCTTCTTTATGGGAGAGAGGTGTCAGTCAAGACAGGTCCATGGGAGCATCCTGGGAATGACAGTTGGTGGAATTGCTGGAACTATTGTCTTAACCATCGTCCTCATTTCCATGATGGCTAGAAGATAAAGAGCTGCAGGGGGATAAAACTCAGCCTCGTATTTTTCCATAGTTCATAAGACACCAGTTTTCAGTGAAAAATTATGAATACAACTTGTAGAAGACCAGTCAGCAAATGGATGGCATGCTCTATCAACATCTTGGCAGCAATCTCTTTAATCTGTAGGACTTGGCAGTTAAAGAACATAATGAAAGTTCATACCCTGCCTCTCTTGTCTATTCTTTGAATGTTTTGTTTCTTCATCCAATAGCAAGTGGTAGTGCTGAGAGGCCATGCATTTACTCTCAACCACAGTTCAAACTTGGATTAAATAACTGGTAGAACCTCTCAAAACACTGGAAAAAAGTCACACAGAAGCACATATATTAAGATTCTAGAAATGTTCCTGTAGAAATTACTCAAGAAATCTAAAGGGTACAAATCCATAATTATGTAAATCAGTACATCAATACTCATTTTCCATGGAGCTGTGCTGGTTTTACAAAAGCTGATGAGATATTATATAGAATTCATAGTAAACTACTATTATATATTTTTGGCCAATTCTCTAGCATGGAAAAAATTTCACATTAAAGCTAGTTGTCTTTCTAGAAGGCGTAATCAGATAAGGTTTTCGAACATTCAAGTGTAAATTTATTCTCTGGGCATAACCCAAAGTTCTTTTAAACATCTATAAAGCTCCCTTGATTTCAGCAGGCAGTGGATGAAATTGGAGCAGATACTTGTGTTGTATGAAGGAAAAAATTTGTTTTGTGTGCAAATACGAACAGTAGGTGAAGTGTTAATGGTTTTTGCTTGTGGCCAAAGCACGTGTAGGCCTTTGTTTCCTATTCAAACTTACATTTAGGGGATTTGTTTTCCTAAAAGCAAAGAACTGTGTTTCTAATTGTCCTTTGCTTAACTTGCAGGAGAAGTGAGGGTTCTGTTGTGGGATGACAAATCCCTTTCTAACCTCCACCCACTGGCTTTCAGTACAGAACATCAGTAAATCTTGCTTGTGTGCCCCAGGCCTGTACAGGTGGTGGAACTGAGTTACAGACCTGCAACCCTGGCATGGGTTTGCAGCTGCTGCTGCCTTGCTTGCCTTACCCGCCTATTTTACCTCACAGCATTGAACTGGATGCAGAAGTGGTCCAAGGTAATGGAGACTGGAGACTTGGATCATTGGGAAGGCAGGCACCACATCCTGCAAAAGATCCATGTTACCTACAGAATATTCTTCAGTGCCACCAGGTGTTCTCAGCATTGCTTGTAGCTCTTGGCTACAGGGAAGAGATGTGAAAGGCACAGCTCAAACTGGCTGAGCAGAGAAGCAAGTGTGGCTTTGCCAGTTCCCAGCCCCAAGCTTAGGATGACCCCTAGGAAGAGCTGTCACAGCAGTTATTCTCAAAGAATGTGGCTGTCCTATCTCTTGTGGGTTTTCTAATCAGCAATGGTTTCATTCAAGGGTATGAACCTGCTTCATTCACCTACTTAGCCAGGGCAAAACAAGATCTGTAGCCCAGGCTCCACAGGGTAGAAAATATTTCTGCAGTGATTGCTGAGGCATTTCAGAGTTCATCCAAATAACTTGGGTGCTCACAAACAACCCCACATATCTCTGCTCCCCCACCCCACTGCCAGATCTTCTGCTGGTGCAAGCAATGGAGCCTCTCTTTCTAACACTTCAGAGCATCACAGTGGTTCCTTCCTGCGCTTGTGTGATTGTTCCGTCCTCCAAGGCTGGGACTCGGAGCTAGACGGTTCTCATGGACACATAGTGGCTGGCTGCTGCGGACCCACAGTTAAACAGAGGCTGTCACTGCAGGGCTGGCCGGCCACCCGTGCTGCAGGGAGGGCTGCGGACAGACTCCTTCTTTACTACTTTGGCTTGCCTGGCCTTGGGGACAGCATAGGCTAAATGATTTGGGCAATGCTTGCAGCAGTGCTGGAACAGGGGCAACCAGGACCCTCTTCTGAGAACATGGCTTTGAGTGATTGCTCCTGCCAGGCAGCAAGCGGAAAAAAATGCTACAAGCTCTCATTTGCCCACGTGCTGGTTTATTTACCGACTGGGAAAGGCTGCAGGTGGGGCAGGGGGACTGTCACACAGGGAAAGGAACAAGCGGCCTGGGCCAGCCTGTGGCACAGCGGACTATGCCTACAAGAAGCCAGCAGTGTTTAACCCCGTGCAATGCACACCCCCTTTTCAAAGGGCTGACAGGCGGGCAGAGGTACACCCAGTCCATGCAATCCTTGAGCACGTTCCTGTTAGAAAGGCAGGATAAAGCACAGGACACAGCTGATGCGGTGCACTCAGCCTGCGGGCAGGGCAGACTGCCTGACGAAGGTGGCAGGCGAGCAGAGGCCTGCCAACCGCAGTGCCAACACTGCCTTTCACCCACAGCTCTTCTTTCTTGGGTGCAGCGGCCCCATCCCCTTTCCTTGGGGCTGATTTTCACTCCCCAGTTTAATTAGTGAAGGGGAGCATTAGGCCAGGGCCAGTGTTACCCCAGCGACGGCTGGGCCGAGGCCACTGTTAACCCCCTGCCCTGAGGCCTGGGGGGGTCTGTGGGGGTGGGGGGTGGGGAGGGCGAGCCTCCTTGTACGCATGCATGGCAGCAGCCATTGCCAGGCAATGCGGTGCAAGGGAGCGGCACTGCTGTGTGAGGGCCACGACCGTGGGTCTGCGGACATGCAGCCCGGCCAGAGGGCTCAGTGGCACCACCAGGACGTTGATGTGGGTTGGAAGGGAAAGCCTCCTTCCTGCCCAATAAAAGAACCCCAAACTGATGTGCTGAGACGTGCACCGTTCGTTATCCTGCAGAGGCAGGAAAAAGGGAGGAGTGATCCAAGAAGAAGCCATGGGAGGACTAGCACTACTTATCCCAAGAAAAAAGCTGAAAAGAACTTGGAAAGAGTACAAATTGGAACAAATGTTCCTAGATTTGGTGTAGATTGTATTGTATGCTTTATCCCTGGTTTTCTAATGGGAAAATACTAAGGAAATGACATGATCCCTGAGTGCGACTGCCTGTCAGCCCCGTGTCTTCTCAACAGCACTGAATCCTGTTAGCTGTTGAGGACCAAAAGCCTCAGAGAAGTTCTCATTGCAAGCTCGCAAGTATTGACAGTTGGTAGAGCTTGTTAGGGCTGCCACCGAGGGAAGGATGGGTAGGACGTGGCCATGCCAGCCTCTCCCACAGCACACCCAGTTTCCTACCAGCTGCTGGCGGCAGGTTGGGTGAGGGAGGTTACATCAGCAGAAAGCACTGTGTATATGGGGGGGAGTTTTAGGGAGGCCCTAATTTTGGGGGGCAGAGATACGCAAGGACTGGCTACATGAAGAAGACCATGGAAACTTGGGTGACTGGAAAGGGAAGAAGGTTGGTGGGTACAAGACACAAGCCTGTAAGAAATGGACCTCATTTCTTCTGCTCATGCTATTAACAAATCCAACTGAGGTCACAGGTGCTATAAGGTAACACACAGCTGGACATACCTTACATACCGGGCACTTTGTACATGGGCCGGGGGGGCACTTTTTATTCTTGCCTAATTTGACTTTTCCAAAATGCAGCTGTTTCCTGAACGTGTTTCCTGGGACAGTGTAAGAAGTAAATAAACATCCTGGCCAGACTGCTGAGCTGTGAAAACATCAGAGATCAGAGCATAATTGTCTTCATGATCTAAAGAAAAGCTATCAGAACTGCACGCCTGTAAACCCCAGTTCTGGGGCACATTGATTTTCACTGACCGGTGTATTGTGCATAAAATGGTCCTTGGCTCTTTGCATTGTTCATACTGAAAGTTCTCAAAGTCTTTAAGGAACAAAGGGTGAAATCTGGGCTTGAAGCACATGTAAGAGTTGTTCAGCAACTGTCACAATGCAAAAACTCTAAGCAGGGAGTGTGAGAGAAGGCAGGTCTGTGCTTCAGAGACCTGTATGTCACAATCCTCTCCTTTACTGTTTTTCCAGAGCTGGAATAAATCAGAGGAAGATGCCAAGGCAGTGACTGTGCTCTATCCAATGCTATAAAAGGTGAGTAAGGAAAAGATCCCACCCTTTCCAGAGATTGGGTGAACCTGATATATTTTTGTTGCAATGTGCTTTAACTTAGTGTCTTGCAGTTAAGCAGTGGGAGGTACACGAGTGACAGCAATCCTCAGGAAACAAGCCCTGTGACAGTCCTGACTTCAGGAAGGGGGTACATGGAGGAATTTGGGCTTTGATCAGGACAAAGGGAAGGACTGGGCCAGCTAACAAAAAATAGCCAGCTGCCCAAAATGCCAGACTCCTGAGGGGAGCAAGCTGTTGGTGAGCTCACTGCCCACCTTGCCTGTGCCAAAGACCTCGCTCTTGCTGCTGAGAGTGGGTGGGAGGGGTATAGTGTGGTTGCTGCCATGTGTTCCCCCTTCTTCCTCCCTTCAGCATTCCCTTCCACTTTTTCTTCTCTCCCCTTTTATCTTAATGTGTGTATAAATACAAGTGAAGTCTTGGCCCCAAGTCTTTAAGACTGGCACAGTTCATTTCTTAGCTGCTTCTCTTTCATGAATTGTCATGGCCTTCCTAACACTGGCAAGGACCTTGCCTTTGAAGATCCACCCAAAGATAGCCCTTGAGTGCCAGACAGCTTGGCATCACATCCTGATTTCTCCTTCAAATACAGTCGCGACCCAGGCTCAGCTAAACTGGGAGGTGTGGTGAAACCTCAGATGAAATGTCTGCAGAGGTAAGGTATGGTGGGACTGTGCTGTCTACAGGGACTCATACTTTACAGTTTATGTGAAGCCTATTCTAATTCAGTGGGAGCAGATGATTCTACAGCAGGTCAATATTGCACAAGCTACTTCCACAGTGAGTTAGACCAAATGGCTGTCCAAAAGCAAATTTTGGTTGGAATAATGTGCAAAGGTCTGATTTTCAAGTTCCCACTGGCCATGCAGTTCAAAGAGATTCTGGATTTTCAAATATGTCTTAATCTCTAACTGTGTTCTAGTTCTAGTATTATATCTATACCTTCATGCAAAAAGAAATTGCTTTCAATATAAATAATACACTTGATTGATGCTTGTTTATTGTCTTCAGTCATCACTACCTGCCCATACCAAACCGTCACACATGCCTGTAACTGTAGGCAAGTTTCCTACCATGGTTCATCCTGAAGTCCTGGTAACAGGTTCACCACTGGTAAGCATAGGCCTGATTCCCCAAAAACCAAATGGGGCTGTACCACCTGACAGCAGTATTTGATATTGGCCTCACATTTAAATCTTCATGATTCCATCTATCATATTTTACATTAAGTTTTGTAACATTTGTGTGCCCTATAAATACTTCTCGGGCTCTCTCATAGCCCTCTGCTTAAGACAGGAGTCCTGCCTTTAAAGGTATACAGGTTTGGAAATAATTGATTGCACAAATGTAGTAGTAGAGCAATAATTTATATGAAACCTTTCATCCTGCCTGGCACATAGTGGTTTATATTCACTGCAGAGTTGACGCTCTGAGCCCTTCAAGTGTGATTCTCCTCTGAGAAGAGACCCAAACATACAGACTTTACACGAGATTCCTTGCATTAAATAAATGCAGTACCCTCTGTAGTAAAGCGCAGCAACCATCTCTGTCTTACCACTTTGCATATCTAGGGAGGGACAGTTATACTTAAGGATATAAAGCTTCCTTTTCTTCAAAAAAGTGCCACATGGAGCTTTCAGTACATTCCATCTGAAAGAAGACCATGCAGGAATCATCACAGTCTTCATTTTACCTAAGTCAAAAGTGAAGATCTGAAATGGACCTTCTCAGTTGTGAATCTTTGGTTCCAGAAAGTCTTAAATAGGAAGTGGAGAGCCCTATACCCTATGGCCTTTCCAGACTCTAACACGAGGGCAAGAGAGAAGCTATGAGGTACTTGTGTATCTACACAGGCCTTTGGAATCATTCAGAGAGTTGAAAGGGGAAATACTAAAACCACTGGACAACAGCTGTGTATAGCACTGCAATTCATGGCTCAGTACTGCATAGGGCTAAGCACCCTCTTAAAGGCTGAGAATTCTTCACTTTCAGTGTCTTTTCCAGAACTTGAAGGCCTTCATATCCTTCCAAGTTTGAAACATCTTGTCATCTCTTCTGTGACTGGCAGTCCCTGTAAAATTCCACCTCTCAAAGCTTCCCTGCCTTACACTTTAACCAGAAACAATTATTCCAGAAGAATGCACCAAGGCACAGTTTAGTCAAAATGAAGCAGTCCACTTCTTGATGACTCACAGGTTTTTGTGTGTGTTTTGGAAAGGGCAGAAGCCCTTTCAGAGTTATATAATTTAGCATTTGCAGTGCCTCAGTTAAGCAAAGAATATGACTTGGAAGTGTTTTCAGAGGAAGAGCTGGATGGCTCTGAAGAAGATACTCTGTATTTTCCTGCAAAACAAAGCATAGTGGTTAGACATAAGGACAGATAGCCTGGGATATGTTGGCATTGCGAATTAAGGACAGTTAGACCTTTCCTGATGACCCAGGTGGCTTTGACTTGGTCTGCAGCCCTGATACTAGCTGGATTACAGCAATACCAGCAAGCACAGAAGTCAATGTGTTTGGTGACACATCCAGGATAAGTCAGCTTGACCAGACGATCATGCCATAGGCTAGTAATTTGCTCATACAAATGGAGGGACTTAGTGGTCCTCCTTGAGCATGGGGATGCATCTAGAACACAGGCTCTTGAGGTGAATCCCAGCTCCCTCCCTTTTGTGACCACAAGGCTCTAAACTAAGACCCAGGTGCACAGAGCCTGAGAGCAGAGCGTGGAAGAGAGTGCTAGTAATATGGGAGTTTCAGGTGGCAGCAGCATGGGAAGCAGTTGTGGGCATGTCTCATTCTTGTGGTGGTAGCCTTCTGTATCTGGCTAGTGTACTCATGTAAACTTACTGTAGCAGAGTCAGAGACCAACTTCTTGTTCCATTACCATCTGACTAATAAATACACTCTTAAAAAGCAGTTGCTTGCCTACATTAAACTCCTTCATATCCCACTGACCAAATGTCACCATCTTCTCTGAGCAATGGTTTGATGCAAAGATTACACACTTAGGAATGAAATTAGTCATACTTTCAGCAATACTTCTTGCAAAATAAAGTTGTAACTGAAATGGTGACGTCCATAAAATGACAGCCAGAGAACCTTTGAAGATATACAGCTCCAAGGTGGTGAAGAGTACATGAACAGCAAATGAACTGAGGAGCACAGTGTCATAATATCATCAAGCTCAAAACAAAGCTCAGTTAGTGAGTTTTAGAACTGGTGAAACTTGCCACCATCCAATACTTGTTTTAGTGTTAGACAATTATGCTCCTAGCATTTTGCTACAAACATGAGCAACTATGCTAGTGAGTCCAATAACTTATTACATACAGTTCCTTTGTATTAGGAGATTAAATACCATCTATGGATGTATGGATAGACAAATAGATTGATAGATATCAGGATAGACAGATCCTGAGAGTGAGAATGCAGGCAAAACCTTGTTTGTGCTTCAACAGGAGAGATCTATTGTCACATACCTGTTTTCCCACATAAGTTGTTAAAAGTTCTTGAAAATGGATAGCTCATGGCAAGCATCGGTGTCACCAGGATCAGGGAGCTTGACTGTAAGAGAGAAAATTGCTTTTTACGAAAAGCCTAAAACTTTCTTTGTAGCCACATTGAGGGGAAAAAAAAAAGGTTACAGTAAGACGTTGTTCAGTAGTACAAGCAGGCAATCCACAGAAGGACAAGCTAGATATTTGTGAGACATCAAGTTCACATGTTTGCATGTTTATGATGGTGATGGAGAGCAACTGTAAAAGAAACTACAGGACACAAACAGCCTGTCTCTAACTGTTGGCCAGGGAAGATGGCTTAAGCTCCAGAGTCTGTCATAACAGACACCAGAGAGCTCTGGTCCCTTATCTGAGGTAGTATATCCATTAAGATAGCCAGAAAAGCTGAAATTTCTATGCTTGGGGTTGGTTGTGGAAGGCCAATAGTCTGAGATAATGAGAGGCAAATTTAACTTGACACACTAGGGGGCAGTGGAACACAACACTCTACAGTCCAGATGGGCAGGAAGAAACTTTTTGCTGCTAAAATGAAGTTTCTTTTTTGTTTCTGGAGTGGTTTGAGAATTTAATGGGATTTCTCCAAAAGATGTGTTTAAAAAAAGTATGGAAAACACTTCTTTTCTGTTCAATCCCTCTCTGGTCTTTAGGTTGTACCACAGTGGGGGAAATTACGCAGTTTTGTGCATTGTCACTTATAAGGTGGTAGAGGAAGAAGGTAAATGAATCACATCTAAAAAGTTTGATCAAAGATTTTGATCTTGCTTTATTTATTCCTTGCCAGCAGAACTGCCAAGGAAATATGCCAATACCCACTGCCTGGGGCAGCTTCCACAATGTCCACTGGTGTTGGAAGTGTCTGGCCCAGGAGATTTTGTCTGAAAAGGAATTCAGAATTGGGGTCCAAGACTTAACACATGTTCTACTTTATTCTGCTGGATGTGTCAGTGCAGGAGAGAATGAAGAAACTAACACGCTTAATGATAGTTGTATCAGTTATTCCTGCCTTTGTTCCAGTTTCCTGGGAAAAAAAGGAGGTTTTCCCACAGTCAGAATAGCACCACATCCAGCAGATGTCATTTGCAAGCCAGAAAGAAGGAATGGCACTTTAAAAATGCATTAAGAATTGTTCCCAGACCTGAGTTCCCAGGAGTAATCCTCCTGCAGAAAACACTGGAATACTTGGAGTACGAGTTAATAAAATCCAGGTGGATGATTCTGGTGATCCTAAATGAAGAAACGCGAGGCAGAAGTTGCATCTTCCCTGTCTCGTCTCAATACAAGATCTGAACGTGGCAGATGGTTGGAGCACTTAAAACTTATAGCACTGCTTTGCCTGGCTAATCACAAGCTGCCTCCTCGCGGGCCTTAAGCATATTGCTGGAGATGACGTGCAGAGGTCAGTACCTGGTCAAATACTGGTTTAACATCTTCATTAATGATATAGATGATGGGAAAAATACACCCTCACCAAGTCTGCAGATGATACAGAACTGGAAGGAGTGGCTGATAGATCAGATAAGTCTGCTGTCATTCAGAGGGACCTCAACAGGCTG
>VYZV01017679.1:198016-210844 GCA_013401275.1 Pandion haliaetus | reverse complement strand
CAGTATATATGCGGTACCAGCTGGCAAGGACCACCTAGGTGGGAAACAGGATTTGAAGTTTCTGAAAAGGAACTTTGAGATTAGCTCAATGCCCAAGGTAACCTCTGAAGACAACTGGCCCTCATCCAGGATTTTTTTAAACTCAGAATTTATCTCAACTACTTAGCATTTTTGACAGTAATTTCCTAAAGGCATCCAACATAAACCAAGTATTCATTAATAGACTAAAATTATGCCCGCTTTAGAACAGAAATAATTTCATGCGTCAAACTGCAATATTTGGAAAAATTATGTATTTCAATAGTCTGGAAGGTTCCCCATTTAACTATTTTGTTTATCAGATATTAAAGTCCCAGATTTTCTTGACAGAGGATACCTAGCCAAGTTAAATCCATTAAAACCACTTAATTTTTTTCCTACTTGGCAAGAATATTAATGGACCAAATCTTCAGGGCTTTTACTCAGATAAACTTTGATAGGTTAAATTTAAGCACGCATTAGAAAGGGCTTCCAGGTGCAACGTAAGACAGCATTTCCAGTTTCTGTGCAAAGGTTGTAATGTTCTTATAACAACCACCAAATTAAATCTCAACACCTGACACAGAAAACATCAGTATTTTACACACAGAAAAATTTTACACACGACTCATCTCACAGCGAAGTCACTAGTTAACATTACCAAGCTATTCTGTCAGGATATAACTAACTTTATAGAGTTCATAAATGAGTAACGTGTCCATTTCAGTTGAGCTGCTTTTAAGTTATAACCCAGGGGTTCCCAGACTGAAAATATGTTTTACCACTGCAGTATTAGCTCTCTCAGCCCTGTGTCACAGAAAACATGTGCAAGGATGATTCCCTCTTTTCTTTCCCCATACAATTACTAGAACTCTTTATGTCACTTCTATCTTCAAGAAGGGCAAGAAAGAAACACAGGGAATTACACCTTGATGCCTGAGAACATGATGGAGTAAAGCCTCCTGGAAACCACTTCCAAATGTACCCAGGACAAAAAAGTGACTGGAAGCAGTCAGCACAGATTTACAAAGCGGAAATCACACCTGCCCAAATTTATAACCTTCTGAGATTACTGTCTTGTAGATGAGGGGACAGCTGTGGATGGTTTTTTTTAATCTGGTGCCAATTCTGTTCTATGTCTTAAGATAGATGATGGCACAAGAGAACATCATCCTAAGCAAGTTTGAACATGGTCCAAAATTGGAAGGAGTGGTTGATGCTTGTGCTGCCATTCAGAAGGACCTCAACAGGCTAGAGAAATGGACCAAAAGGAATCTCAGGAAAGGGAAATGCCAAAGTCCTGCACCAGTACAGACTGGAGTTGACCAGCTAGAAAGGAGTTTTGCAGAAAAGTGAGTTGTGGTGGACAAGTTATACTTGAGCCAGCGATAAGCCCGTGTTCCAAAGAAAGCCAAACGTATCCCCGGCTGTATGTCACCAGGACAAGAGAGGCAATTCTTCCCCTCTACTCTGCACTGCTAAGCCTGTATCTCCAGTGCTGAGTCCAGTTCTGGGCTGCCCAAGACAAGAAGGACAGAGTAAAGATGACAGACTCTTTTCAGTTGACAAGACAAGAGATGATGAGCACAAACTGAAATACAGGAAATTCCATCAGAAAATACATCAGAAAAAAATTCCTTACTTTGAGGGTAGTCAAACACTGGAAAAGGTTGCCCTGAGGTAGAGATATTCAAAATGAAATCAGAGATGGCCCTGAGCAACCTGCTCCACTTCACTCTGCTTCGAGCAGGGTTCTGAGACTAGATGATCCTCAGACTCCCTTCCAATCTCAAGTGTTCTGCGATTCTGTAATTCATTAATTTTTAATACCAGGGCTCCAATCATCACGGCTCACTTCACCTGTAGCCTTTACACTCTCACAATGTAAATCTTACATACTTAAAATACAACTGCATCTTTCTAGACCAAGAATCCCTGCCTCAATATTCTGTCCTGCAAAGTACACTATCCTAAATTCCTGGAGGCTTTCTGAACATCTGTGCCCTGGCACTTCTGACTGCATGTGTGCATACATGAACAAGACAGTTGCCCCATCTTCAGACAGGCAACAACAGGACTGGGGAACCAAATTCCAATCTTTCCTCTTACCACCTGAATGTGGTTTGTACACTGTCAACAGAATGCATATGGCAGCTTAGAGACATCTGTCTAGCATATTTGCATCACCAGCCCTGAAGCTGACATTACCCCAAGGACATAAAACATTCTTGCTGAACCAATGCTGCACAAAAAAATTTTATCAGATTTATCAACTTAACCTTTTACATCACAAGTGCTTGTGTCTGCTGCAGATGTTACCACACACGTATACTCCATAAAAAGGTATGTGGTTAGGTACTTCATGCAAAACAGAAACATTTTTTTGCCAAAAGCTACTTTACATGAAACAGTTAACATGGGCATAAAAATGGAAGCAAATAAGTAGTGCAAAATTGCTAAGTCAATTAGAGCACAACAGCATTTTTGGAATTTCTACTGTCCCATATCAGATGAGGCAGTAAATGCAAAACTTGGAAAACAAAAGACTGGCTCTCAGACTCAGGAGATCTCTGTGGGCGGGCCAGTCCTTTGCTGTAATGAACATGTAGAAAAGTCAATCCATTTTACTAGCTGCCTTTGAGTAAGCGCTTTAACACCGACTACGCAGCACTCATCACTCCAACTCAAATTTTCATCATCCCTGCCACACATAGAAATATCAACTGTTCTGTAACAATGAACAGCCAGAGAGTAAACTTAACACATTATCTCTCCGCCACAGAAATTAACACCTTATGTCTCTGCCATTTTGCATTAGGGATCACAGATGAAACCAACACAACTACTGGAACAACATCCACTGCACCAAATAGCTGGGAAATTAAGACTTTATTGGGACTATAATATTGTACAACTACAAAGACTGGCTTGTTGCTTTTGGTAGATTTTTTTTTTTTTACTGCTTATATTTATAATTTACACAGACCATGCACTGTTTGCTATAGACTCACTTTACCTTTTTTTATTCCCCTTCTTTTGAAGTGATTTTTGCAAGTCAGATTATAGCTGAAGTCAATAAATCTTTCTCAGCTAAAGAAAATAACTTTATAGTATTCAAAAAAGGCATATCTTCCTAATGTTGCATTTCTAGAACTGAACTGCAATCCCTTTGGAGTTTAAAAAAAAAAAAAAGGCAAAACCATCAAAATCCTCCCAAACAAACCCAAAACCAGTGAGAGGGTAACAAAAAGCACTCATCTATATAGCATTTAGTTCTTCCAGAGCAAGGAATCAAGTAGCAAATGAAATCACTACATACAAGCTGTATAAATACAGGCATGCCAAGAACTCTTACATGTACAGTTCCTGAGAGCAGCTCTGCTCTAACAGAGCAGAAGAATGAGTATAAATGCTAGTACCCAACGATTACAGCCATTATTAGTCCTTGGTTCTCAAAAAAATAAGCTGTTGCTGACACATGGAGTTACAGAAATGTACATTAACCAAAGGAGTTTTCCCTTTGTAAAATGTTTGAGACACAGGCAAAACCGTAAGAGAGAGAAAACCAAACACTTCTGTACTTAAAGGTATGTTCTTTTTAGTGACAAAAAAGCAGAGTAGGAACGTAATCTAACCAGGTAACAAGTCTAACATCAAGTATGTACAAAACAACAGCAGTCAGTCTTCTACAGAGGAATTCCTTCTACAGCATGTAAGTAAACTATTACCATTCATGGATTTTAGGGCCACAGTGAACTGTGATGATTGGTTAAGTTCATTGTCCTACACAAAATGCAAGCCAAAATAACCTCTCAGTACCTGTCTCACTGCAGACTTTATTGTCACATACTACTGATACGTCACATCGTATTTCCTGAAGTACACGTCAGCAACTTACTTGCTTTCAGTGAAAAGAACAAAAGAAGACAAGTATAGAATTGGATTGCAACCTCAGGGCATGGAATACTAAGATGTAGAAAGTATTCACATTTGATTGAACATACGTGAAGTCTGAGAATTGATTACAATGTATGAAGTAACTTCTTCATTTTACGTCTGGAACTAAAATATGGTATTTAAGCAACACTTCGTTAGTCACTATATCTTCACAACCACGTTTTCCAGAGTAACATTTCTTACAAATTTGTAGTCAAACATAAAGAAACCCAAAGATTTATCAGAAGGTCTTATTTTTAAAACATAGCTCACCTCTGGGTAAAGATTGAACCTTTGTAAGGTGTTAATCACTAAAGGATATTCAGTTAGTCTGTCATTCATAATTGCCCATACTCCATTCCAAAACGATGGTGCCTCAATAATGATCTTGAAGTAGGAATAATAAAGACCCTACAGGAGAGCAGAATCATATTTACGATTAAAGAGGTCAGTTCTGCTTCACAAACTGCCATATACAAGCTTCATTTTAAAATCAAACTTTGTAATATAGCAAATAGGACAAAATGATTCAAAATTACTATCCCATTTTTCAAATCTCTTCTGTTAGTGCAAGCTATTAGAAACAAGCAACATGGGTTTCCTTCCACCACGTTCCATAGCACATCTGGAAATCTCTCATTTGGGCTGGTAACTATGCACTAGCATAGTATTTCACAGTTCTCAAAATAAAAACAGCTGAAAGGTGTATACGTATGCAAACAATTAATTTTAAAAATTACTAAAAACATCAGCCGCGAAACAAGACTATAATTGAAAGTATGCTACAAGGTACTTGTAGTTTTTGTATTTTAGGTCCTCTAGAATCACATTTTTTAATTGTGTTTTAGGTGAACTGGGAACAGATACATTCATAGTGATCAGCTGCAAGACACACAAATGCTCTGCATGTGTAACACATGTTAGTTGCAAGATATCAATATATTTGCTTATCCAGAAGGTATGAGGAAATTTTGGAAAGCCCACAATCACAAGATTACAGACAGAAGTTTTCCAATCACTGAATTTTTATTGAAACATAATCTAACCATTTCCGTGCGAAAAGCCATTTCTCTTTCTAGTGTGGACAGGTGAGAAAAATGACGGTCATTTTCAAAAAGAGTTGTTATGTGACACCTGTTAAAAAATAATAATAATTAAAACTGATTAAAGAGTTTTAGAACCTGTACTAAGTCATATATACCAAGGAAGAGCTGGCAATACATTCAATGAAACCCAAAGTTTACTTACAAACTGCTATTTTAATTTACTCATGTATTATACCAACATTCTCCTCTATTCAGACTCTTTTAAATAGAAAAAATATGAATCCATACAGCATTTAGTAAATTCTATTATGGAATTAGTTGTAATACTCAACACTTTTTTTTAAACTTAAGTACAGACACTTAAGGATCAAAAGTTTAATGCTATTAAAATTATCAAGTCTACATATTAGGAAATGCAAATATCCGACAAATGAAAAGAATCACAGATTAAAAATTGATTAAAATAATGGTACTCATACAAGTAGTGTATGTTTTTTCCACAAAAACCTTCCCTGACTTGTATTTTAATGCAGTTATCTGCCATTATATATAGATGTGCTTACCATCAAAAGTGTATTTAAATAAAGGTGCAACTGGGGGGGGAGGGTAAGCCAGGAAAAATGCAAATAATTTTTGAAGCAAAACTTGCTATTTCCAAGAGAAGCTTCATCTCCAGAAAGGACGGAAAAAAGAAAAACAGAGCAGTGCACATGAGACTGCTTTTGAACAGAAATTTGCAAGAAACAAAACTACTAAAAATCAATAGTTCTCTTTGACCTGGGATACAAAAACAGAGTGGCAGAATCTGTTACTTCTTATGTCTGTAAAAGCAGCTGGTGTAAGTCACTTTAGAAGCCATTCTATTTCAAGTCCATAATACAAAATGGAAGGGCAAGGATTAGGATGGAACCTGAAACACAAGGATTACATTGACAAAAAGTAGTTGAAAGGCCATTCTTCTGTACATAAAGAAAACATTGGCCAGACTTCTCTGAAGAGCTTAGAGAAAACGTGATGTAAAACTACAAAATTAAAAGCAGAATCTAAATAAGCAGAACATAGGAGAAAGATTTACCTGGACTTTCAAAACCTACTGAGGGTAGAAAGGTCTGTTAGTGGAAATGCACCTGAGTTTGTATAGCTAAGCAATAATTTTCCACCTGGAAAGCCAGCTTCACTCTTCACTGAACAGGCTTAAGAAACCTTTCACGTCAGCTTCACAAGAACAGAATTATTCATCTTAGAGATAATTTGGTTTTCAGAGGAAAGATCTAAATATAAATTATCCCAATAGCTTGTCTAAATATAAATCACAATAATATTTTTATTATTTTAAAATATCGTATTACTCTCAAGCAATAAATTTAACCTTACCAATGTAGGACTCCTGCAAAAGCAGCTGTAAAGGAAACAAAACAGTGTTGTTACTCAAATATTTAAAGCACTGAACATGAAATCATGTTCTTTAAAAGTAATTACAGTACTACTTCAGAGATGCACAGAAGGTACTCAGCCTCCAGAGGAACAGAAGAATAAGAACATCTGAATTAACTGTTATGGCCAGCTCTTTGAAAATCTGAAACTACGCTAATGGCATTCAGCAATAGGCAATGTTCCCACCTATATCCTGCATCACTCATTTTGATCCATCAGAATCTAATGCACCCATTTGAGCTATCCATAACACAACTGATTTTTTTTTTTTAAGAAGCATAAACATTTTTTACATTTTTACGATACCTACTGTGATTGTCCACTCAACTTGTGCTCAGATTTTGGCTAACATGCAGCTCATGCTAAGGCCAGCACTGTTAGGTCAAAGCAAGGGCAACACATAGGCAGGACCTGGTGGCCCAAAAGGGCTAAAGGTCATTATGCAGCCATTATCACCTGCAGGTTGCTGTCTCCTGCAGCCATAACCCTTGCAGACTGATTGTCTGGCAGTTTCCTCAGAATCTGCTAACTCACGGGAATGGTATAGACCAAACTTCCAAGCTGGAAGGTACAAATACTTTAGCTTACCCAAAAAATTTTGGAAGCAGATCCAGCAGCAGCTGGGCTACTGAGGCTTTTGTGCTTCCCAGCGTGATACAGAGGACACCTGCACCATCACGGAAGAGGAAGGATGCACACTCCCACCATCAGCTAGGTAACTGTTTTGCTCATAGGTGCACAAGTTAGGAATTACAAGGTATGAGTTACAAATTAAAGAACTAGTGAGTTAGAAACCTCATGCCTTAAGTGATGAATTAGTGAATTCCTGTGCTAGACTAGTCTGTACGAAGTGGACTGAGCACTTGCTTGTCATGTGTGTTTGTTTTTCCTAATGAGCTCATAAAATAAAGTTTAATTTACAGAGTACATTGTCCTGTAAAGTTGAGAGATCCAAACAGACTGTGAAAATCAACACAAATCTAACTGATACTATAACTGCTAAAAAAGGTAGACTCTGTATGTAATAACATTCCATTTGTCCATCCGGAGGCTATCTGCACCGTTGTCACGTAGGTAAACAAGGTAGGTAATTTGAGGGACAAAAGGAAAAGGCAAATGATCATAAAGTGGTAGGTAAACAAGTCTAGGTCTCTAGCTTCTTGAGCATAACAAGACCCACAAAGAGCAACAGCCACTCCATTTTGCTTGTGCAGCATCCACAACATATCCAGAGCTCACCACGCAAGCAAAGCCAGCATGAGTGAGGGATAAAGGGTAGGCATTCAGTGGCACCACAGTGCTCCTTCTAGACTGAAGGTATCTTGATTGTCCTCTAGGTACACAGTGGCTCTCTGCCACAGAAAGGTCAGGTAGACTGGTTGCCTTCAACCCAAGAAAACCTTTATGGTTACTGAAGAGCCCTCTTACTCACATAGGCTATACGGACCAGAGAGAAAGAGGACAACCAACCACCCTCCCTGCTTCCACCCAGCTGGAGCCAGAAAGGTGCTGAGCGCCATGTCCCTCTCCAGGGTGCTGATCTGCACACACCTCCCACAGCTACAGGCACTCGGCTCGGCACTCACCTCTGTGACAACACTGAACGGACGGGTCAATTTGCTTGCACGTACGTAAAACATGTATCAAATGCCTGCACTCTGATGCAGAATATAGTCAGAGAGTGAGTGAGTGCACATGTTCAGACTGCATGTTACATGCGTATGGTAGTCTGCTTCTGGAAAGCAGCAGGGACAAGAGAAAGAAAAAACACCTTTGCAAAACTGCTAAATTCATGTGGAAGAGGAGTGGACTGAATGTACACTTCATGCCCTAGTATATATCCCAAAACCGCATGTTCCTCCAACACAGAGCCTGGAAGTGCTGCTGCTGGCAGTATTTGTTATCATTTTAACCAAAATGCTGTTACTGGCAGTATTTGTTATCATCATCACCACAGGTCATAATGCAACAAACTACATTTATGAATCTCAATTTTAATATTACAGTTTTGTATACAAAGATGTGTGAGGTGAAACTGGGTAAGACAGAAAAAAAAAAAAAAAGGAATTACCTAAGGGGAAGAAAAAAATTCTAAACTACCTGCCTGTAGAATTTAACATTTACCTCAAGTTACATACTTCACAAAGTAGTTGAGGTTGTATAATACCACACTGAAACTTCCTTAGGAGTTTTTCAGCTTCACTTCAGTCACTGAAGTAGTTTTCTCAAAGAAAAGCCTGGATTTCAGTTAGAAAATGAATATCACCAGATTCATTTAGAACTTAACATTTTTACATATACTTTAAAGAAAAAAAATTCACGAAACGATTGCTTGGTATAGTTCACATTAAGTGGAATTTAAAGCCTTAGGAAAGTTTCAGGAGCTACAGACTTTTTTTTAATACTAAGGACATTTACATTAGTTCTCATGAAAAGCTGCAAATTCCTTTTTCAGAAAAGCAGCTATGGATAAGAGATGGAATTCCAGATAAGCACATAAGCTGTATCAGCAACACAGCAAACCATATTCCATAAACAAACACGTTTTGTAGCAATTGTACAGAAAGAAACAGAGCAGCCCATACCTTCCTTAGTTATTACTTATTGAGTGTCACATCTGCACAAGGCGTTATTTCCCAGCAACATTTCTAAGATTCCCAATAAGATTAGATGCTATAATACATTTACACATACACATACCCCAACTATAAAAAAAATACCAATTTTAAGACAGATCACATGTTAGGTAAGAATATACAGTGAAGTCAAAATAAATGCACATTAGCTACCAGTACTGTTCATGATCTCAAATTAATGTGGTTCCAAATAAGCCAAATATGCAGTATTTATTGTTGCAAATAAATTATGTATTAATATGGAAATTACATTTCAGATTCAAACATACCACTTATTTCATAGAGAAAACAATGTATTTAAATCTGATTCTTCCCTTCATTAAATGTTTTCTTGAAAGTCAATGCATTAAGCGTAAATACATTCACAGTTATTTTGGAGAATTTCATATACATTTTTATAAAACTTCACAATATCACTCTATTTTAAGTATATAACAAAGACCTCTTAAAATTGCACAGCAATTCATGTAATTACTCAGATTTCAAGAGACAATGTGCTTAATTCATAGACATCCACTATGAGTCCAAATGGGCATTTTTCAACAGACTGAATCCAGACTTACATTAAGCTAGTTTCTGATAGAAAACATGCAGATCAGCTCTCTTAAATTACCATCCTTTGATCCCATTAATGTCCCTACTGGGAAGGGAATGAAGGAGAGGACAGGAGAGGAATACTAGAGTCCTAATGCTACAAAGACTTATACAGCTACTATGTACTTGAGCTTCTGGATGCCATTTTCTCAACCAACCTAAGAATACCTAAAAACAAAGCATATGGTCAGATTTTTGCAGACTAGTGCTATTATGTAAGATTTGATAGTTTATTCTTCAGTTTTCCTATTTTTGCCTGTGTTCTGTTCTAAGAAAAGCAGTATGAATGGCATGTAAAAAGCATTCTAATTCTGGAAATTAACTACTGAAGAATAAAGCCATAATATACAGAACTTGCTTACCAAGAGAACAACAAATGCCAAGATACTGTAACGCAACAGGATGTGAAGCATTCTAGAAACTGCTTAATACTTTGCAAATATCCCCAAAGTGCTTAGGTAGGAATACAGCAGAACTGGGAACAATCAGGAATGTGCAAGCATTACCTACATCTGCAGCTTAGTCAAGATGTTTCATTGTCAGATTTTGTGCCATCTAGAACCGATGTCTTCAAGAATAAGGCCTCAATTCAATGGTCGTTTAAAAAAAACCCAACATAATAGGGTAAAGTGTTATATAAAAATGCCCTTGAAAATCTGACAAGTTTATTGCTGCACGTAAATTGGAGATAATTCTTATAACAAAACTAGCTCCAGCTGTGGGATCCCCTGTTTTTAAAATCTGGACCTTAAGCAAAGCAACAACAAAAATTCAAATACCACTAAAACTAACCCAAACGCACTATTTCATATTTAGTATATGTACATTCTTTGCTACTGCAAATACTGTGTGCTACTACATACTTTGCTATTAAGTGTCTACTCCTATTAAAAATATAAATAGCTCCCTGAAGTATTTAATTGGTTACCTGGGTTTCACAGCCAAATTCAAACTCTGTAAATTATAAAGCTCTCTACCTAATCTGCTCTTGAATTTCAATCAAAGAAAAGCATTTTTCAATTTTGACCATCAGTTTAACATTTCTATGTCATTTAAGTCACTACTAGCCTAGGAACTGCTGAGTAAACAGAGGTAAGCAAAGCAATTCAGGAACAGTTTATTCATCAATTAGTTTGTAAGCTAAGGGTTGTTTCCCTGCCACTACTTTGCAATGTAATTCATCAAACTGAAGAAACTCCCTTTGGCAACAAGCACTACTGGTGGTGTGATTAATAGTACCAGCATCTTTGGAATACCCTGACAGTCTCGTCATGTAATACCTTTAAGAGTATATCTAATTATGCATCTGACAAATATGCTATTATTTAACATTTGTTAACTTTAGGAAAGCATTTCTGATTTAATTTTGCAAATACTTCAGGTACTCCTTCCAAGACTTTGGCCATTAGCTGTTTTTTTATTTACTCAGAAATATTCCCAAAGATGGCAACATCTGAATTTACATCCCCCTACAGCTGTATGTTCTTCCACCTGTAATCCTTCCAAAACAAGCTAGTTTGATTACAATACTAAGTAAGAGTTGTGGGGTTTTTTTTCCCCTAGAAATTAATGACTGGATAGGAGAGATCCATAAATATCTGACCAATTATTTTCCTACAAATGTTCTGATATCACATCAACTGCTACAATAACAGCTTTACAAAAGTTACCAGGTAGGAAGTTATTTCCTGTCCCTTTTCAACATAAGCTATGTTTTTTGTTCCAAGTTGTATTTCCAAATATATTTTGAACAGCTTACAGCTTACAATTCCAGAGAAAGAAAGGTAAAAAGAACTGTATCCCCCAACCTCCCTAATGTATTCCTTCTACTTACCCAGAAGGATAGTGAGCCATATCTTGCTATCAGATTTTATGGTAAAGGCCTTTCTGTTGTCAACAAATGCTGTCAAAAGAAAACAAATACCTTAAGCATCAACTAAGAACAGACTCTGTAAAAGGAAACTGTGCAAACTCTGCAGCATTAGTTTCTGTAAAAATCTTGACTTCCACAACGCTGAAAGAAATTTCATACAGCAAGTTAGCAACTACACATAAAAGCTTTAAACATCATAGGTGGACTATAGAGGTAACTACATAAATCATCAGGTTTTAAATTCCTGAAATAACTTTTACAAAATAACTTGTCAAGAGATAATTTCTACATAGATATGTTACTGACAATTTTGCTTAAACAGAAAGTCAGCCTTTTAAAGAGTAAGCAACCCTCCCTCCTTTGCACAAAGCATTATCAAGAAATAAGCTGGCCATCCCAACACGGTGAGCTGAGCTAGTCAGCACCATTAGAGAGACCGTTTTAACAAGAGTTAGTTACACAAACAGCACATTTTCCCATTTCTCCCCCAGAGTATGGTAACGCGGTAAAAAGCCCTTTTCCCTCCCCTAGCCCCCAATTCTCGCCAGTACCAGTGTGGGTCTTGTCAGCTTTTTTTAACCTCCTCCGGTTGTGACAGGCAGGAGGACGGGCACGGGGAGAGCGGGAAAGCGACCGGCCGCCTGCTGCTGCCCCAGGCAGCGCCAGGCACAAACCCCCCCCCGGAGCGGGAGGCGCCATGAGGCCACCGGGGTGCCCGCTGCCCGGCCAAGGCGCTTCGCTCCGCTCCCCCCTCCCACCCCCGGACCGTCTTCCCGAGGAAGGACGTCCCGGCGCTCTCCTTCCCCCGGCGGTAGGGAAAAGCCATCCTGTGCGACGGAGGCTTTCGCGCCGTGCCGGGCAAGTCTACCGACACCCGGAAAGAGGGGAGGGAAGCGAGACCGAGCCCCATCCCACCTCCCCCGGAGCGGAAGGGCTGCCCCCCCCTCCCTCCCTCCCCAGGCCGAGCGGGGGCAGAGGGAGCGGGGACAGGATTTGGGGGCGGGGGGGCGGCTCGCTCCCCTCACCCCCCACCTCACCTCGGAGCCGGTCTCTGCAGACGCGCAGAAGCCTCAGGGGGCCGCGGCCCAGCGCGTCCCGCTCCCCCTCAGCCGCGGGCCCCTCCCTGCAGGGTCTCTGGGGGTCGCTCCTGGCTCCCCGCCGGCCGCCGCCTCCCTTCCGCATGGCGCGGGCCCCGCCGGGAACCTGCCTGCCGGGCGAGTGTGGCGGGCGCTCGCGGCCGCTCCTGGGGCTGGCGCCCGGCGACTGGTGCTGCTGTTGCCCGGGCTTGAGC
>VYZV01017679.1:181411-197644 GCA_013401275.1 Pandion haliaetus | reverse complement strand
CCGCTCCGCCCCGCCGCTCACGCACGCGCCGCCTCGGAGCCCGGCGGCCGCGCGGCGGCGGGGAGTCGTAGCTTCCTCCGCCTCCCCCCGCCTCCCAGCGCGCTGCACGTGCTGCCTGCCCCGCGCGCGGGGCTCCCGCGGCCTTCGGCAGGGCCCTCTCTCAGGGGCGACCGGAGCGGGAGCGGGGCTCTTCCCGCTCGCCTCCCCCCTGAGGGGAGGCCGCCGTTTTTGTAAGCACCGTTAAAGCAAGCCCACCCCAGAAAGATCTCTCTGTACCCCCCACACACCCCTCCCCCGTCAAACTCCCTAAATTTTAACTGCCAGAAGGTGACTTGGCTGTGGTGTTTCCATGTCCCAGGGGCCTCCCGGCCACAGAAAACACCTCCTCTTTTTCTCCTTGTTTTGGAGTATTAAAGGTGGGTTTGCCTTCTCGTGTGCCGGCAATGTGGCAGCACCCCTGTGACCTCCGGCTGCAGGCAGGAGGGCTCGGTAGGGCTGCCGGCAGTGCCCGGCTCGCAAGCAACGTGCAACCCCAGCCAAAATATTTCTCTGGGTTCAGAGGTTCAAAGGTCCCGTTACACAGAGGTCCAGTGTAACACGGACGCTTGAGACCTGACATGTTGTTTCACGACTTTCTAGAGCGGTCATCTTCAGTACCTCACAGCAGCAATGACTGTAGCTCCTCCACTAACATCTGGAATTACTGTTCTTTTAAGGGTGGTGAACATACAACTGTTGAACAAGACCCAGCTACAGCAAAACTATCTTTTCTCCTCCTACCTGTGCTTTTCTGCTTGGCAACAACAATGGTCAGACAGTGACTCATCTGATAGGGATACCTTAATTACCACTTTTTGATAATGTCAATTAAATATAGCAAAGCATAACCTCTTGATTAACTGCAACCTCTTCAAACAGATCCATTTCACTCCTTCCTCCCTGACCTCTTATTTTTTTCCCCTGGAAGTTCTTTCTTGACCTTACATATTCCTTGCCTCTCAGGTGCTCTTCATTGCTACCTTCAGGATTTTCTTTGACCCTGCTCACCCTTCATTTCTCTCTCTATGTTTCTGCTCCCACGCTTTCCACATCTTTGCATTTTCTTGACATCGTCTTCCCACTCAACTCTTGCGCATTTTTCCTGGCCTTTCCACCCTTTTTCTCTGACATAACAGATGTGGGGCTCTTTTTAAAATGTTTACAACTTCTGTTCTGGATTTTCATCTCCTTTTCCGAATTATTTTTATGAATCCTACCCTGTGAAATGCAATGTTTGAGCCTTACACGGCAAATACTAAGATAGTATTTTTAAAATATGTTTAATAAATATATAGTCCGCATATTGTTAGCACATGAAGGTAGTTTTGGTCCAGATTCAGCTACTGAGGTAATGAACGTATGAGAACAGGACAGCCTTTGCTGTCTTTGTGGTCATAGGACGGTTGTTACCACAGTAAGGGTATAAAGATACAAGCTGGTACAGCTGGATAAAACAAACAAGTCTGTGGGACTGGCAGAGGCTGTGTGTCCACATGTACTCTTGGCTCTACGTTTCTTTACTTCTTGAGGGAAAATCGTCCTTCTACCCCCAGCTGTTTTGGGGAGGTACTTGCAAAGGGCATGTGTTACATTGATCTCAAAAAACAAGCAAGGAAGAAATAGTATTTTTCATTTGACCAGCTTATATAGTTACATAAAACCACCAGTCTCCTGAGCACGCAGGCCCCTCTTCCAATGTGAATTACCTGTAGCAGTTTCATATTTCAAGAAACATTTATCTGTGCATATTATATACTAAATAGAAATGAAAGCGTAAAAGGAACACGCTTTGAATGTTTGAAGACTACATACTATTTTCCCACCTGCTTTCCAAGAGAAAAAGTTCCACACCCCGCTCTTTTTCATATTTGATTTTAATCATGCAGCCTTGTCATAAATTTAGTAACCAAAGGAGTCTATTATTACTGGCTGAGTGATTGAAATGTACAGGGTCCAGATAGTGAAGGAGTTCTGCATGTAAGTGGCATAGAAAAAGAGTAATATGATATGTTCTGTTGATATTTAACTCCTGAAACCTATTTTCAATTTTTGCCAAAATCAACAGTCATGGAACACTTAGGAACTTGAAGGGTTGAGATTATTAAGGTTCAAATGATTGCTGTGGGATGGCTCAACCATTGAGATTAACTGGGCCTGCTCCAGCCTGCAGCAAATCAATTACCTTCAGACTGTTTTATTAAAACTCTTCAGGCAATTTATTTCAAAAGGTACCACCCACAGAACCTGATTACAAAGGCACGTACTACTAAACTAAACAACTCTAAAGATTTTAAAAGTTATTATAAGAATGCAAAGACAGAACATCACATTCTTAAACATAAAAGTGCCCATATTCAGCAATTATAAATTGCTAAAGAAAAACATCAATGCTACTCCAAAAGAGCTGCAGTAGGGCAGTACACCTCTAAAAATAAAATGACACTTGCTTCTATCTGTACAAGACATAAGTATTAAGAAATAAACCTTGGGTTTATATCATCACAGGATTTCCAGAAGTGCTATGTTTATTTCCAGCATCATGTTTCATACAGGGTAGCTCATTACTGATCCTGCACATGACAGCAAAAGGAGGGATCCCAGTAAGCCAGCACATTCCTTGCAGTTTATAACAAAAAAAAAAAAGGGGGTGGGGGTAGGAAATATGATAACTCCGAAAGTAAATTTGATTTCTCACAACTCTTGGGGGTGCTGAAAGATATATATTAGGCCATAGAAGAAACATCATCTTATCCTAACTTCTTTTGTCCAGGGACAGCAAAATCCGTAAGATGTTGCTCCACAGTTTTCTGCTGTCCCAGGACAAAGCACATCCTAGAACACAACATTCGTTTCTACTATCTCTCTTCCCTATCTCTCTGACCACGTATTTTCTGTGATCACTGGACTGTCTCTTCGTCTTTCCAAATCACCCTGCCAGATATTAGCAACCTCAGGATGCTGAGCTGGATGATGGTTGTGACACATGGTCAGTGGAGATAACTCACAGTCCTCAGGTATTGGGCCCTTAAAACACATTGCCTTGGCAGTCCCTGTGTATTCTCTAGCAGTATTCATTCCTCAGGACACTGGACATGCACACCTCATCACCAAGTAGTCTAGAGCTTGCTTGCTTTTCCTCCACTCATTCTCATCTTCTGTACTCTTTCTTGCCACCAGTTCTCTCACTTTTCCTCTTGCCTCAAGTGAGACCTTCACTTCACAGTTTATTACCAATACCAACCCCTTCTTTCTCCCAAGGTGATCTGAATAAGAGTGCCTGTAGAGAATTCCCTTTTTATAGCTATAATAATGTTTCTTGTACTGCTCTGCTTTGTTCCAGTGGCACTGCCTCAGAGCATATTCTGCAGATTTTGTGGCAAGGCTGCCATTGCCACCTACCACAGGGCTTTGCTTCTGCAAAGTTTGTGTTGATCCCCCACACTTTCACACATTCAGCAGCAGACTTAATAATAGCAGGACTGCATTGTAGCAAGTTAGGGAACTTCAGGCTCCCTTTCCTTGATTTATTTAATCCAAGGTTAGCAGGCAATGAAGGCATAATCTAGAAAGTATGTCTCTTCGGCAGACAATTGTGTGGCTGCTGCCTTGTTAGATGTACTCAACCTAGCATTAAACTAGCCATTTTGAGTGCTGACAGCAACATAGCTGCAGCAATGTGGAGCTCAGAGCCTCAGATAACTAGCCAAGCAGTTAGAGCATTTTGAGCTCCATACCATATGGCCATATCTGACTTAACTCATTATTAATCCTCCTTGAGCTTCAGTCACAGAGCAGACAAATTCTTGCCTAAGGAAAGAACTTCAGGAGAACAGAAATAGTTGGGACCTCTTCTTGTGGAGACCAGGCTGAATAGAAGTGCAGAAGGTTAAGGCAGAAGTAAAGAAGCAGGGTTACCTTTGGAGTTTGTACATGGAGGAATCAGCCAGGAAAAAACAGCAGAATGTAGCGGCAAACAAGTTTATAGTGTGCAACTTGTCCTATTTAATAGCTCTGTGGGGCCAATTCTCTTTCTGCAGGATACAAATATCCTCCCTTGAGTTAACTCCTTTAAACATGCATTGCCTGTATCCTGAAGAGGGAAAAATATGCTCCTGGTGAGTTAATAATACAGCAACCTGATCTCTACTTGCACATCTCTGTTCACTTCTATCTTCTCACACTTTTAAAATTGCATTTTAACTATATATATGTATGTAGCCATATAGAACTGGAACATCTATGTCTGTATGGCTACCTTCTCATACAAGCAAAAGCTTGTTTCTAGTAGAAGCAAATGAGAACAATTTACCCAGCTTGCCTACCCTGGCAACAAAAAAATCATATTTTTAGAATGAGAGGTCCTGAAGACCCTTCTTTCTTTGACACAGCAATTACTTCCTTCATTTCTATAAAGATGATTGTTAAGTCTCAAACTGCCTGCTGCCAGAATAACACTGAAGAACATTAGTGACTCAGAAAACCCAATTATTCTCCACCAGACTTTTTCTGATTTCTTGGCTTGCAGTTTCCAGTACCATTTCCATGCTACCTTAAATGCTTCCCTGTAGCTCTGAAAAAAAAAAAAAACTAAAGAAAAAGGAACAAGAAATATTATAAATATCAGGAAAAAAATTCAAGCTACGCTGGTAGCCTCATGGGTCTAACATATCTCCAGTTACCCTTCCTTCCTTGCTGCAGACAGTACGATCAAAGCAGCACAGCTGTCCACTTGCGCTGTTGAGCAGCTAATTTGGGAGATTTGCCAATGCCCCATTCTTAGAGCATGGAGTGTGATCATCTCCTCCCAACTGGGGCCTGGAATGTTCCTGTAATTCTTCACCGTTCGGAGGACTTTTAACTCCTCCGCACGATATAATCTCCTTACAGCTTTCAAAATGAAGATCTCTTGCTGTACGCTCCACGTTCTCACTGCGTGGCATTTGGCCACGGCGAGTAGTCATGCTAATTTGGCATAGATGCCATGATTCACAGCCACAGCAACTGCATCTCGTTATGCTTCTATTTGGAGGAGCAAATTATCGAGCAAGTTATCCAAGGACCACAGAACTCACTATTACAAGCAGAAGTGATGGATCCAGCTTACCCTAAGCTGATTTATTTAGCCACCATGGTTTTGCTTCCTTTTTTGCGGAGTCAGTGTTTACCTGGTGTGTCCCTAAGTAGCTGCTGCCAAAAGATGCATCAGAGAAGACAAAGGAAACATCTTGCGGCGACAAGCAGGAACTAAGTGACAACAGAACAGGATCATATGAACATGGGCTGAACTATTACTATATTTCATGGCAGATACCCTCTATGTGAGATTGAGAATATGGACACCATTTGTGGTGGAAATACGGGAAGGCCAGCCATGGACGTAGAACAAAAACATGAGAAAAGCAATGACTTGGAAATGCTCACAGAATAGCTTTTAAGTTAACAAGTGGCAGAGCAGCCAGATGTGAGAAACAGTAGGGCTCTTGAAATATGTTGCCGAAGCAAAGTCAGTAAACTACACTGCTGGAGATTTACTAGCAAATCTACTTTGGCAAGACAGTGAGCGAAGATTTTGGACCACTGTGAAATACTTAGAGACAGCCGTATCAGAAACAGCACCAGGGTCTAAGTTTGTCTGTTCAGATGTTAGCAAGTTTATTTCTGTTTCACCCTTTGCTTACCCCGATAATCATTTCAGTGGGGATTTCAGTATATCCTTTACTGCCCTGGAAGAGGCAGATTAATTACCCACAGACAGTGATAGAAGGTACCTTTGGCAAAGTAAGCAAAATGGCAGACCAGACCGAAGGCAAGATGATCCTACGCATCAGACACCCCTTAAATGACAAACAAAGCCATGACTTGGGAATGTTGTTTGCTTCCTGGATATGAAAAGGTGAATTCTTCATGACAAACTGAAGTGACTAACATGGTCACTGCGAGGGCTGCAAGGCATCCTTTCTTGGTAAATCTGGTCTTTTTGCCAGAGACCTTATCAAGAGGAGAAAAAATGATGCTGAGGCTACAAGCCCTTTAATTTATACCCACACAAAGATAAAAATGTAATACAAATTTTACACACAATTTTTTTTTAAATCCCATATGGAGTCCTTGTTGGTGACTAACAGCAGCAATTTATATCTTTCTCATCTTCTTCCTCAGCTTTCTAACTTTTTGATAATCTGTCTCAAATCATGATCCTGACTCTTTGTGTACTTTCATTATACATACTGAGACCTTGCTAACAGCAGCACACAAATCAGTCTTTAAAGACTGTGTTCCCAAAACATTAAGATGTGCCACAGTGTCAAAAAAACTTGATAGAATTCATCCCTTTCTTTCAGTTTTCTATGTGGAAATACAGTTCATTCGTAGGCATAATGGCTGTACACGACCTATCAGTCTGTCCTCCCCTTTCTTTTTCACAACATCACTCTAATCTCTTGAACTACTGTGAAACAAATAGTGCTCCTTTTCAACTGGAATAACGCGTTTGCCTATGTCCCATCAGCTGTGCTGACAAACCACGGCCCAGGTTGGAGCGTATTTTTGAGGTCACAGTGCCCTCTACTGTCTAAGGCATCCTCTTTACTTCTGCATCATCTTGGTTAAAAAACAGTATGCCAAGTGTTTATATATACTCACTAAAAAGCAATTTCCCCCCCCCGAATTAACACATTCATTTCTGTTTGAAGATACACTTTCATCTAGACTAGCAGGCCAAATCGGAGTTGTTTGATTGAACAGAAAACAGGTTGGCCAGGGCATCGTCATTTCTTGCTGACTATAAGGCTGCTGCTTTGTCAGAGTCGCTGTTAATTTAAATTAAACCACTGATCTATGCAGAGCTTGAATCACACCTGACTTGTAAATGTTGAGTAATTCCACATACGGAAGCACTCTGACAGACATGCAAAGTAAGGACAACCAAGCCTGTGTTTCCAGTACAAATTGTAAATACATCTGCCACAGATTTGTATTGCTCCTGGTGATCATTCTGACTCTGCAGATACAAATCACCTATTACATATGGAGGTGTTCTTTACAGACTCCTCTCCTGTTTCTGTTTGCTTTCACCATCTCTCTTCATGAGTGATGTGGGGTACTGTAGGTGGTTTCACTCTCCTGTGAGTGTCCCCTGGAGCACCAACACACACTGTCCTGCTACTGAACCTGGGACCATCCCTGCTCTCCTGCCAACCCATCTCTCACAAGTAACCACAGACCCCTTGTGACACTCCCTCTCTCACCCCAAAGCCCCATTTACCTTCACACAAGACACGGGCTGCTCTTCCCACCCTATCCCTACCATTAGAAAATCCTACTTGTTTCTGATTTTAGCAAAGAGAATTCAAATCAACAGAAGCATCTACAGCCAACAAAAATCCCTAGCCTTCTTAAGAAGCATGCAGCAAGTAGCACTGAAGGGGTTATGTGAGGGGGGGAACACTTCTCTTTAAACTATACTGTTTCATATTCTGAAATTTTTTTTGCTTGACAGAACAACTCATTATGCTCAGAGAGCAGCAGCTGGGCTATTGTTTCACAAGGCAGGTGCAACCACTCCAGCTCCTCAAGGTGCTACAACTGGTTTCCCAGGGATTCCCCATAGCATGACATGTAGGAGTTCAGAGGGTTTTGTTTCCAGAGATGTATGTCAATGTATATATTGATGATGGACTGAAGCCTGAATATAGTACAGTGTTCATTTTCTCATGTTAGTCTGATAGCAAAATGAGGAGAGTTCACTAAATGATGCACTTCCAAGTGCACACATACTTATTAATATGCAAGTGTGTGTGTTTGCAGGCATGTATGTATAAAAAGTATCTATAAAATACTAAAAATTAAACAGCACTGCTGGGCATGGAAGGCATATTTCAAATGTAGCAGACATACTTGTCTTTATCTAGCCATTTTTTTCCATGCAACTGTCACATCATAAAGTCACAAATAATTTCATCGATAGTGAGTAGAGCTGAGGCTCCAGGACAAGCCCCAGGGCTGCACTGCAAGGAAACTGTGGCCCACTGGTAATCCTGGGTTTCTCTGAAGAAATACTTCACAGGAAAGATGCTTTTAAAATTACTACTTAATGGAAGGAGAAAAGGATGTCAAAGAGCAGAAGACTATGCTAGATGGGGTGAATACTTGGTGCTGGTTTTGGGTGCAAGAACATACTGTTGGGATCATGCAGGGGAGCAGAGAAATGCATAATGACTGTCAGGGAAAGGTGATAAAGTTTTAAAAGACCTTTTTTTTTTTTCTTTAAAAAGGTTTCCATTTTCCCATCTGTTGAGGTGATACTTGGAAAAATTCTACCCACTTTTCAAACAGAAAGAGCTTCATTGCCCACTAACAACTCACAAACTACTTGTACCAGGTTTAAAGCAACTTCACATTTACATGCCATATGCATATGCAGAAGTGCATTTTGCAAGCAGCATGGAACCTCCACATTTCAGCTGTCACTATAAGCCTTATTGCCAGCATTAGTAGAAAAATTGCAGAGGAAAGAATGCAGAATAAATTATGACAGTCTTACTTTACAGTAAACTGATAAAAAAATCTCTTACATTATAGTGAAATCAGTCAACAGTGTTGTACAGCTGTGGTAAAAGAAAATGTTACGCTGCATTATGTGAAAAGGAGTTTCATATCTCACTCATGAAGTCAGCTATTGACCCGTTACTACTGGTGAAATCTCAGTTAAAGGAATGTGTCCGATAGTGAGCACTGCACTCAGGAAAGATGTGGACCCACTGAAGGATAGGGATTTTTCCTAATCTACTTTATCCCTTACTGTCATTCTCATTTTACATCAGCCATGGTAACTGCAAAGTAGATTTCCCCCTCCACTAAACACATACACACAGCAGAAAACCCCCATGAAGTCTACACAAGGAGGGTGTGAAAAATATCCTGGAGAAGAGTAATTGGGGGCAATGTAATATCGGTTTTCAAACAGGCAAATATTGCTACAAGAAGAGACAGAAGCATTGGATAATCAGTGAAGGGCTGAAATTACAGTCTGGGTCAGGTTAGACGTTAGGGCCAATTCCTAAGGAAAGAATAGCTAAGGATCAGACTCTTTAAAGGACCCGTGGAATCTCCATTGTTGGAGGCTCTTAAAAACAAATAAGATAAACATCTTTCAGAGGTGGTTTAATTATAAACTGATCTTGGCTTGAGCCAAGGAGATGATCTCTGAAGATCCCTTCCTGCCCTACTTTTTATTATTATATACCAGCTAATCCCTCAATGAGCCTTTATGAAAAAATTTCATCCCAAGTATCCCCTGACCCAGCTGTGAGCTGGAGACCACCCAGCTCCTAATATACTAAGGAAAATGCTACTTTTACCCTGAGCCACCATTCCATGGTTGTTTATCATGATGTTTCTATGTAACTCAGAGATTATCAGTCTTCTACAATGAAATACATGGCAGCGCCTTCAAATTTTGCCAACACCCCAAAAAAAACCCAAGAGAAGAAAAAGAGCTGTGGAAACAGAAGAGCAGGACCAAACCTGTAATGTTCACTTGGGCATTTGTTTTGAGGTGGGGGAGCAGGAGAAGAAACACTGAGTTTGCAGGTGAAAACTAGCTTTGGTCTCAAAGATTGACACCTGAGTTTCACTAATGGGTCTGCCACAGGTCGTCTTTGTAAGTACAGTGGATGATCTAAAATGAGGTGATAACAAGGAAGGGAGTTGTGACAATAATCTGGAACAAGACTGGAGAGGAGCAGACAATAAATGAGGAAGAAAATGAAAGGTTGGAGGACAAAGAAGGAAAGAGGGAGGAAAAGTCGTATTAGAAAATAACCTTAAATGTGCAAATGCAACAGAGGCCTAACCCCAGCAAAGATTCTGCTATTTTCAGCATTTCATATGTTTTTAAAGGAGTGCTATGGGTAGAAAGGAAATACCTAAATGCTGGAGAGAATCTTGGTCCTAGAGCCTGGATCCCCTGATCTGCTGCTTATAGTAGGTTGGAGGCCCTGAGGTCTCCCATTTCTGAAGCAGTGCATAAAAGCTTAGTCAATCATAATTAAATTTTTCATGTAATTCAAGAGATTGAGAAGACATCCTTCTATGTACATTCCCTACCCCAGGATACGATAAATGTTGCTTTCTCATGGAATGATATCCACTCTGTTGCCCACATTCAAGAGTGAGTCTGTCTCTCGCATGATGGATTTTTGCTGCCTTCCTCTCTTGAACTGACTCTGGAGGTCTCTTCCTCCTCAAGATTTCCACAAGTGAGTCCCAAAGGTCCTGTGGAAAGCATGCTTGTCATCCTTCTTCCCCATTGTCACCACTACTTGAAAAAGGAGAACTGCACCCCTTGTGCTTGAAAGAAAGTAAAGCTGAAGAAGGCAAAGGAGTTCACACCAACGGACACCTTACAAGAAGAAAGCTTGCAACTGCATCTTCAAGTTTTTCTTACATTTCTCCTGTTGTAAGCTTTACCTCAAGAAATACTGTCAGGTTTCTGTCCTCTCTCTCTACTTTACTCTTCAAAGATGCCTTATCCTTGTCTTACAGACCCTGTAATTTTAGCACTAACGGAATTGGAATCTTCTTTGCTGGGGTTTAGCCCTCTTGTTTCTGAAAAGCTCCCCAGATATGGCTTGGAAGAACAAGATGGAATTCAAACTCCATGACTAGTCAAGCACGTGTCTTTACTTCTCAGAGATGGCAGGGCTATGGCAGACACATGCTCTGGACATCAGCAATTCCATTAGAAAGAGATTTATTCCCATTTCACTAGGGAGTCCAGCTGAGGCATTCTGATCCTCCAGCAGAGACTGTATTCATCCCTTTCAGGGGATGAATCCATTTCTCTCACTGTGTCCACTTGAATATAGAATCCAAAATCATGAAGATTAAATATGAGAGTAAGTCCTTAGCTTGTGATTTTCACTGTTACCTACAAAACTAAGTCTCTGTATATGCATATATGAGTTTGTCTAATTATACCAAATGATTCTTTACTATTTAGCCAATTTTGACTGAATTCAACAGTCACACTTTACAATAGTAGGGTGTGTTTTTGTATTTGGATGGCTTCTGTATTAATAACAGTTTAGATTATGCAAACAGTGGAAGGAAAAGAGGACAAAATGTTGAGATCACTGCAAGAGAATAAATCAAAAGGTCTCTTTATAGCTCACTGTCAGCATGCTTTCTGAGACTTGAAGTGAAGGTCTGCAAATGTATGAAAATCATTGCCACAAAAGAAAATACACGCATCTTTATGCAAGCGTGCAACCTACATAGTTTTTTGCCCTGAGTAAGG
The DNA here is from genome assembly GCA_013401275.1 of Pandion haliaetus. Taxonomy (NCBI): domain Eukaryota; kingdom Metazoa; phylum Chordata; class Aves; order Accipitriformes; family Pandionidae; genus Pandion; species Pandion haliaetus. Next base: position 186,306 of record VYZV01017679.1, on the reverse strand, counting down.
TGTTAGGTGTGGCACACTTAACCCGGTTCAGCAGCAGCAAGTCCTGAGCAACTATTCAGTTACACAACTCCGGTGTGGAAAGAAAGCTTTAAGTGGGTGCAGACATCTGTTTTAAGCCTTTCAAGGCTTCCTAAGCATTATAAATTGGCTTTTGTGTCAATGAAAATCAGGCTGTATATTTTCTGCCTGGTATGGTGTTGAGTACATGTTCCAAAAGTATTTAGAGATAACTTCTTTGTTAAGATACAGACTGGTATACTTGTCTACCAGGAAGAAATTAGAAGTAATGCATGTGCATACGAGCTTATTATTTTCTCTTGTTCAGATAGCATTTATTACAGACAACACTAATATTTGCTGAAAATAAGAGAGTAAAAAAAAAAAAAAAAACCAATCTTGCCATCCATAATCCAAAAAGGCATTACAGTGTACAACTGCTTGGATGCCATCCAACCGGTAAGTAGAAAACAAACAAACAAAAGTACCGAGATAAAAACAAACCAGAGAAAAGCCTAATCAACTTAAGAAATATAAATAGATAGCTGATGCAGGCCAGCACCCTTTCATTCACCATGTGGATTTTGCACCTAAGGACCTGGTAGAAAATATGAGAAGATATACTCAAGGCAGACCATAGGTTACATATTGTGTAGGAGAAAAATTGATATTGCTGCCTGAAAAAGGGTTAAAGCAGTACAAGGAAATTTTGCAGCAGTGGCAGAGTAGGTTCCTGGGGAAAGAACTGGAATAACACTGTTGTTACAGGAGCTTGAGGTCGGAGGATGGAGGCCGACGGGAACACAGGAATTTGGGGAATACCAGTAGCAGTATCGGGGGCACATGGGAAGTTTTTGATATACCAAATCTTTTTTTCCTCCTTCTGATTTTCCCCTTTCCCTGTTTTCTCTCCCACCTTCCTATGCCTCCCTGAGGAGACCACCCGCTGAGCCACTGGACTCCCCCTGCCAGGGCAGCAGCTGGCAGTGGGGGGGCTGTGGTGGCCTGGCCGATCGCGCCGTGCCGTCGGCAGATGGCACAGAAGGCCTGTGAAATGCAGGACTGCGGTCCCCTGTGTGAAAAAAAGACATTTTTCTCTTCCAGGTGGCGTTTTTCTTACAGTTGTACCCAAGTGCAGGAGGGGAAGGATCAGATGGTATCCCAAAGACCGTTAGGCTTTGATTAGAAACAAAGATGGGAATTGTTCCTGTGGCTACATAGCTTTAGGTTAGGCTGAATGTTAGGGCACAGATTAGGAAAAAGAGAAACTCGCTGATGCCTGATGAGAAATTCTGAAGGTGTCTGCCCTCCATTTAGTGCAGCACGCTCCGTCCTCCCTCCCCTGCAGTGGTCTTCTCAGGGAGTTACTCCTCATAAAACATTCCCCAATGGTGGCACCTGAGCTGGAAGCAGCTCCCCAAGCTTTGAGGTTTCACAGCAAGGTTGTGCTATGAGGGGACACCTGTGCCAGGAATTGTATGCCTGCACACATGGATGTTGGCGTGGACATCAGGCAGGCTCGGTACAATGCAAAGCTTCCAACCAACCGCAGCATGACAGAGAAACAGGCTTGGGGCACGGAGTGGTGTAAGCTGTTGACCCCAAGCAGACCATGCAAGAGGGGACCACATCTCTACCTGTAAAAGGAGGCTGGTGGAAAAAGGCAGGGCTGCAGCAGCCCAGTCCTGTAGGTAGGGCACCTCCATTCTCCAGCAGAATGCAAGATGCTTTGGCATACCAGGTAGTGGGGAAAGAGCAGTGGTCCTCAAAGCACTGAACTTGCATGTGCAAAAAAGGGTCTAAATCTGTCACAGCATCCCAAGCTATGGAAGGGAGCGTGAAATTGTGTATTGTCTCAGCCCTTACAGTAGTCAGGACTGCAATTCTATGTTAGGGTGGGTTTTTTTGCTGGTTTTTTTTGGCACTTAACAATACAAAGTATGATGGAGTGGCAGTGTATAATAATAATGTAAAGATTAGATATTCAAATGAAGGACTGTGACTTAGGACCCCACATGGCCAAGAAGTTCAGTGATAAGTGAATTTGTCAAAAGAAAGATCTGGTTCCTGGAAACCAAAATGAGTTTCTAATTCAGACCAAATGATTTTCAGCTGGAAATAAAAGAGGAAACTATATCACAAGTAAAAAAAAAAATGTTATTCTGATAGCTGATAAAGTGTTTTAATATTTCATTTTGAAACCACTGTAAATAAATAAGTTAAGGAAGAGTGGTAACTGACCTGAGGACACAGTCAAATATTTTCAGTGAATACATTGCGCATTTACCCAAAATGCGTGGTCCTTCTTATTCTTCTTTTAAATCAGTCCTTTATATTCCTCCAAATGTGACTGTTTGCATTTTCATTTACTTCTGAATTAATTTTCCCCTATTTTTCCAGTTCATCAACCAACCAAAAAACATCCACAAGCCCATTATTTTAGATTCCTAAGTAGAGCTGCGTAAAGAATGACAGTGAAAAGTCACTTTGCTTTCATTGTTTATTTTGGTTATGTAACTGGAATAAATTGCATTAGAAAGAAATGTTATTTGCTGGCATACCAACAACAGCAAAATTTATTCTGCTGTTTCCAATCCCAAATATTTAAAAAAAAAAGTAATGACCTAAGAAGAATCATAAGGTGTTTTAGGTACTATTATCCCGAATTTTGAAGCAGATTTATTCCACCTATTCCCCCCCCCCTTTTTATTTTTAAATGGAAGCTGGGGTTCTCAAGAAATTTTGTTTCTCATGGGAATGCTTTTAATAAAAAGTGAAACATCACAAAATTCACAATAACATTACAAAAGAAAAATCAGAGGGTCTCTTGGGGGGGGGGGAAGGGTGCCTTAATGCTGAAATTAAATGTTTTAGTCTTAAAATTAGATTATAGGAATTGCAGGCATCCCAAACTCAAAATTTAAAATGAGTCTTGTACCTTACAGCTCTACGTCTGGATATCTGATACATGTGAGGTTGGGTAGAGCGAAGTAGCACAACTATTTATAACATCTTGTAGATATAAATAAGGAAACCCAGTAAAAATAGCTGAAACCACATTTGTGTTTCGTGAACAAGCTCCCTGCTACAGTCCTTTCCGTCACAGAGATACATAGCACTTAAAGAATCGGGTTTATGCCTGAACTTCATCATGTTTAAGAATCAATGCTTTCCTTGCTAGCAAAAGTGCAGACCATCACGTAACATTTTTGCAAAGGCTTGCATTTTTTTTTTTTTAAACTTGTGATTTCCTCACTAGCTTAAAACACTTCTTGCAAGTGCTACTTTCCAAAGTGACTTCACATGGAGAACTCTATTTTAAGGCATTTGTTAATTCAACATCAGTGAAGTGTGGAGCGAAACAAAAATGAAGTCATTGTTCGTTTTAAGAATATTTATGTCATATTCAATGGTGGGGGAAATTTTGCAGAGCTCTGTTTCTTTTCTCAATTTTATTCCAACAGCTTGGTGCATTTATTAATTCTTATGGCTTTCATTATTTAAATGAAGATGATATACAGTTCTCCGTTTCCTTTTCTTGGGTCTTTTTCGGCTTCTCTGAATAATTTCTCCATCTGGATGCATACTCAGCCCTTGTCATGAATCACAGATAAAGCAGAAATCCATTATTGTCGTTCCATTTGTTGTCTTTGTGTGTTTGAATAATTGGTTTAGCCCTAGCCATGCAACTGATTTTATGTGGACATACTCCAGAACCAAAGCAGTAAACAGGGAATTAGCAGTATGTTCTAACACAAAAATTAGGATAAGCATTAATTTTTTCCTGTGTTTAGGCATGCTTATACGGGTGATTTTTAACATTTTCTTCAATCGGGATCTGGTATAGCTGAAACTTCGGTGTATGATCTGTTTTTTCTTCAGGTTACACGATAATGGAAACCTCCTTCCCAAGCTAGAGTTGTCTTTAAGCATACTGCAGTTTTGTTTGTGATCATAGTGCACGTGTGACTTTTAGTAAAGTATTCTTTTTTGTGGTTTGCAATTTCTCATGTGATTTTAGGTTTTAAAATGTCTCCCCTAGTCTTCTGTTATCATATAGTGCATACTTAGTGCAAAGTTTTATGCTTGGCACATAGAGCAATTCATCTCAAAATTACATGTTATTTGCTTAATTTGGTATTTCTATTTACACTAACTCTAAATACCCACTTGGATCTTATGATCAGTGTCCAATTTATTTCTACTGTAGCATCCGGACAGTTGCTATTTATGTCTTTCTTGTTTTTCTAGTGTGTTCATTCTGGTGAAAGTGTCCATCTCATCACAGCTGCATTGCAGATTCACATTTCCAGAATAATACAAGTGTTAAAAATATTTTAAGTCATAAGTTTTTCTACATCTGAGAGAGACTCGAACATTGCAGATCTTAGTTTCTAGGCTCCTAGATCACTGGGGGAATCCACAGACCTGAATGGCTCTAGGCACAAGCTGACAAGGCACTTCCTCAACATCAAATAGTCTGTGTGTTTATATGTTTGTGGAGAAGGTGGGGACAGACCAGTCCCAAACCTGCTGCCTGCTTTGCTGCCTATACCAAAGCCCTGAAGAGCAAAATGTATTACTTTTGCTGTGTGGGGAACTTGAACATGCAGGGTAGCAGCAGCTGCTGCTCAGGAGCAGGGCTGGAGGCACTGCTTGCTGGCTGCAGTAAGAGCGTACTTTATCCTACGCTTCTCAATGTAATTTTACATTCTGAATTCTCCCAGTTTCTTTTGGGGCAAGACAGCTCTAGCCCATCCATCATATTTCAGACAGTAAAATTCAGTTTTGCCTATATTGTCAAGATGGCAGCTCTGCCTTTGAGACAGGTATATAAACTATTTTTCTGCAAAGCCAAGGAGACCCAAGATACCAAGAAGAGGATCCACAAAAGCAAA
>VYZV01017679.1:141470-181391 GCA_013401275.1 Pandion haliaetus | reverse complement strand
AATTAACCTCTGCAACTTAGATGAGTGCTCTTATTATTGAGGTAGAAAATAAAAAGGAAGTATCCATGTGTTCTCTAACAGTTTGGCCAAGGTTGAAAGAACAGGAGAACAAAGGCATGATATGGCATAGAGCAAAAGAAGCTTTAAAATACTGTTTCAGGAAGGGATGATAAAACGTTTAGGCTGGTGTCTGAAAAAACCATAAACCTTTCAAAATAGCAAACACTATAGCAAAGACTTTCAAATCAGGGCTTAGAAGCATGATTCTGGCTACAATTAGTGGGACCTGTGCATCTACATCTGTAATGGCTTTGAAATCTCAGCCTATAATACTCCTTGTTAGTCTTTTCCCTCATCAGGCATGTAGGAAGGAAAACATTTTCTGTGACTGAAAACACAAATAGTTGTCAGTCCAGAACTACTGGAAACCATGCCAAGTTGTCTTAAGTGCTAGGCAGGCTATATGGTACGTACTAATTCATTTAAGAACAACTGAAAAATGTTTAAAGCCTTGTAAAGGAAATTAAGGGGCACAAGTGTTAGACTTTTATACGTTCATACAAAAATGCACGAGGTTGCTAGTGCATTGTAAAATGAAGGAGCAAAGAAGGCCAAAGTCTTTAACCATCTGAAACAATCTAATCATCCTCTGGAAATGCACTGTTTGGGGTGACTATGTTAACTGAAAATGGAGTGATTAAATGAAGTCAGGCTGATAAATCTCCTGAGTACTACTAACTTATTTGTAATATCATTGAAGATGAGTAGTATGACTGGTGTCTCAAGTCTAAAAGCTATGACATTCAGAGGAAGGTAATTGAAGCCTGCCATTCCAGAGCCCTGGGTACATGCTCAGATATTATCAATGCAAATTGTACAGCCAACAATTTACATCAAGATAAAAATTATTTCTTCTTTTGGCTGCCTTGGGATCAATCCATGAAAGAGCATAGGAAGAAATAATAACAGATTTGTAATTGGCTATGTATCAACCATGACTTTAAGACAGGGAGTGAGATAATCAGGAAAAAAATGCTCTCTCCCTCAGTCAGCTTTCACACCAGAGAACACCAGTGAAGACCAGTAGAGTCTTAGTCTCATTAAAGCATACAAAAATGCAAGTACAGACAAAACAGAAGGAGTGATTTTCAATAGGAAGACGTCTGATTGAAGGCAGTCCAATTCCTGCAGCCCCTGTTAAGCACAGACTACCAGTTTAAGAATCACAACTTATTCCAGCTCTGTAAGAACTCAAAGAGAAAGAGAATGGGTTCTGATGACACCAAATACCCGAATGATTTAGTATGTTATAGTATGCATTGTCCCTAGAAGCTGACTGGAAGACAGTGCAGACTATAAGTAAAGACATCATGAATTTCTCCAATTTCATATTACTGCTTTCAGGACATTTTAAGATGCCTTAAGACAGAGACCCCAGTAAAAAGCACAATAATAATTCTGGTTTGAGGTGACAAAGACATATGAATGCATTGTCTCTGGAGGAGTAGATAACAAACTTCTGACGCAGGTAAAAGACACAGATTTTTTTGGTACATACTTCAGCACTTCTATGAATCTTTCAGAACAACTGACCAGAAGTTAAGCATCTAAACAGTGAAAAGCTGCAGCTGTTGAAGGAACTATTAACACCTCCACCTTTTGGTAGAGTTATTTATTGTAGATATCATCAATTACAGATTCAGGTGCAAGCATTTGCCCTTCTTTAATTCATCTTACTGTTTGAGCTATTCCCCTGCAATGGTTGGCTGAATTAAAACAGACAAAGAGCTAGCTGAGTGTCCCTTGCATATCTGAAGGACAATTATTCATCTCATCACCGTTTCTGCTAACCGCCCTTCTCCAAACACAGGAGAGCACAGAACTTTGAAGCAGGTACTCATGAGGTCACTGAAAACATGACACAAAACCAGGAGATTCTCTAGGACACAGAAACCTGAAGCCACTCAAAAATCACTGCACATATTCCTGGTAGGCTTCACAATGAGAATAAAACCAATTCAAGACAACTAATAGACCAAAATGACTCAGCATGGTTGCTTGATGATTTTAATTCAACAGATTAGTTAATCAATGCAGTCCCTGTATTAAGCCTGCTTTCCAACCTAAAAATGCTTAAAAATACCAGACTTTGCTGGGTTTGCTTGTAAAACTGCATTTTATATTAACAGAGCTAAAAATGCTGCATTGGTGAATTATCTAATACTCTCTGCATTAGGAGAAATTATCATCCTGCTCTTAAAAAAAACCTCTCTGGCAAACTTTTCTGGTAGGCATCCCCACAGTTTTTTCTTAGACCCTCTGGTTATTACTATGGGGAACAAGGATCAGCTTCTGTAGTTCCCACAAAGGTCCCTAGAGCCTCACTGACCAACCCTGATATCAATGACTAACTTTAATAAGCATCTTGGGCATTAGATCACTGACAGTTTAATTCTTTATTCTTAGAATTATCACTACTGATTATTGTTAGTTTATATATATTGAACAGATGGTATATAGTTTAAATATTTGATGTGTACTCGAAATGGTCTTTTTACTCATGATTCAAAATACCATTTATTGCTCCTTATTTCTAGCATACCATTAGATCAATGCATTGATCATGCTTCTGCACAGGAAGTTTAGAAAATACCACTCTCCAAATAATTTGTTTTCTGCACTGCTTATCTCCAAGACAGATAATTTGGATATAAATCTGTTTTCTAAATATGAAACATAAGGCAGCCTACAGTCATCATGACTACTCATCAGCCTCTCCAGAATAACCCTACTAGGAGGCAGTTCAGCATCTTCACTTTATTTAATCCCCTGGTTTCTCTTTGGACAGTAGCAAATAAAGGCTCCAATTATGCAGGTGTTTGTTGCATGGACAACTTGTTCCCAAAGGTCTTGATTCTACAAAGCACAAGGAGTTTTACAGTTGCAGAGCCACTGAAATATTTAAGCACTGATTTAACTTTAAGCAAGCAAGCCTACTGATTTCAGTGAGACCACTGGCGTAACTATATCTTGAACCAGCACACAGCCAACATTTCTGATTCAGGAAAGTGCCAATGCACACGCTTAGTTTTACATGTAACCAATAAAGTCCCCTAGCCCAAGGTTAAGCAAAAGACTTTCACAGCACTGAATATCCATGAGATAATACGTGTTTTTTGCTACCAAGACAGCAAAAAAATATAATATAGAGACAAAAGGCTTCATATACGTCTAGCAATTCAGCAAGCTGTCCTCATTTTTGTATATTCCAAATGTAAAAGAGATATATTAACACATGGCTGCATTTCTCGCATAGAAAGCTTGGAAACACCTCAAGAGATCATTTGGTTGTCCCAAGGCAAGATTAGCTCTAATCACATAATTCTTGACTGCTGCATGTTCAACCTGTTCTTAAAGACTTCCAGTGATAGGCATTGCTCCTTATCTTCTCTAGGCAATCCACTGCTGTACTTCACTAACCCTCTTCTTTGAATACCTTAGATGTCTCAGGTAACTCTCCCTTACTTTGATATATGCTATTAAAATAGAAATAAAATCCTATTAAATAAAAGCCGGCAGCAGATATGGAGAGTAATTTATTCCTTACTTCTTTACATTCTTCATACATTTAAAAACTTTATTGTATCTTCCCACAATCTTCACTTCTCCAGACTAAAGAGACCTAATTCCTTTCCGCTTTCTTCTTAGACTGTGTTTCCTAGGTCTGTGTTTATTATCTTGGGGAACCTGGGAACCCCATATTTCAGCCACTTATTTGGGCTCTGGTGGCAAAACCAGCAATTTTTCTGAACATGACTGCAAAGCACTTTGAAAAAAATAATTTGTGTAACTATATGGAAACTACAATTGTATTTAACTACAGTGCAAATATCACTCCATGTGGATCCAATATTTAGACCACTTTCTGCAGATAAGTGGCCCTACTGGACTTTGTGCGCTCTCAGAAAAATCCGTCTATGGTTCCACTGCACTCATTGACTTGGGGTTANNNTGCACTCATTGACTTGGGGTTAGAGGAAAAACAACAAAAGCAGAAAGATTTGGCTAAATAAGAATGATATATCAAAACACCCAATATTTTAATGAAAGAAACTGAATATCCACACATTTGCACTTCTGTACAATTTTTGTGATATATATATATAATTTTAAGCTGTTTACAAATAACATTTAATGCTTCAAATATTACATAATGTTGATATTATATTTCTAGCAGAAATAAATATATTGCACTTAAAAAGAAACTTTTCATTAGATGTTGCTTCATAGTTTACGTTCATAACTTCTTTTTCCATAAAAAGATTTCCCCCCCTACCCCCACCCCATACACACAAACACACACTTCAATACATGGTGAATGTGCTCAGCAATGCATTATAAACAACAAAGTCAACACAGCAAACAGCAGAACTGTGGTACATTCTGTTAAAGAGGTTACATCCAGTTTTTTACCTTCCTTATTTTTAAACCAAATCCTTCCTCATGTTTCTGAAGGAACAGTAATAATAAAAAAAAGATTGTTTAAACGTGCTAAAGGTAAAATACAGCAAACTGTATTTTTTGTCCTTAAACTATCATAAAAAGTTACTTCAGAGTTTACTTAAATCACTGCTTAGTTTTCTTTTAAAAAGATAAAGAAGAAGAAGTTGCCGTTTGATAAACTAGAGACTATGTGCAAGGTCAGTTGTTAGAGTAATACATAAATCCTCTGGCCAGCAAGTAAGTGGTTAATAAAGAAACCACATCTCCTGCAGCAGAAAATGCTCTGTAAGGAATAGTGAGAATAGAATCTCACTAGAACCTAAATTAATCTTTCAGGGAGTGAACATCACCCCTCTGCAGATGATGAGTATAAGCACTGTGGCCACAACTCCCTCCCAGATAAGGAGCCCTAAGTGTTACACTGATCTCACTGTTGCTTTTACACCTTACCTAGGGGTAATTTACTGCAATTTATATAAACTTACAGTTTTTGACAGCTCCCCCAAGTTTTTGCAATGGTTTTCATTGATATTTCTGTTTCCCTATAGCACACACACATAAAGAGGATGTAGTGCATAATCAAGTTGCCAGCCCAAATGTTTTCGTTTTAAAAGAGGTCCATTTTCAAATGCTGGTCAGTGTTTGCTGGATGTTGGAAGTGGCAACATCATGTGTATGCAGTCATGCAGTGCCCCGGCCTCCAAGGATAAAGCCTTCTGGGAGAAAATTTGCAATTGCATTTTGTAGAGTGTACTACCAAGTATGTTAGCGAATAGACAAGTTACCATCTTTGAACTCACAAAGAAATTTTCATTAGAAACTGTACCTTTATCCACTTGGTCTACGCTTGTTTGTCAGTTTATACCTACAAAAGTACCTTTGAAACCCAGCGGCCCTGAATTTCTATCTTTGACACTGCCTCAGGCTGTATAAAGCAATATTGCAAACCAAGCAGCCAAATTTAAAATGGTTTTTAAGTCTAGCTTCTCTCAGAGCTCCAAAAGNAAAAAAAAAAAAAAAAAAAAAAAATCAGACAAATGTATCTAATTCAGCTTTGTTAGTCTTTGGGATGCTTTTGTTGGATTAAAGACCTGAGGCTATTGACTATCTATGGATAAAAGGGAAATCCAGAAAACACCCAAAAGTACTTGTGACACTTTGGAGGATAATGTTATTATTCTCTTTGAAAAGCATATTCAGGCATGTTCTCTCCACCCTTCTCAAAAAAAAACCAACAACATAAACCAGCAACAGTTTGCTCAGCCAAGAGAGCTCATAAAGGTGAAGAGCACTTCTCATGGGATATAAAATGTGAATTATATTAGAAAATAAACTCTAGATTATATTTGGCATTCCTAGACTGTCTACCAGCAACAGATGTTCTGTCCTGAAAGTGATATAATTTTGACAGCAGTAGAGCAACTCCTTAAATAAATTACTGAGTTATTGTCAAAGTAGTACAGATAATTTTTTTTTAGGAAAAACGATTTCAGTCTTTAACCAATTAATTACAAATTTACATTCATTTTCTTTCCAATCATGTTGTTGAGTTTTAGTCCTTTCTGTAGAGTTCCTATATTGTTGCTGTTGCTACAGTCACTGTTCTTACAGTTAGACTATTTTTAGGTGAGAACGTTGAATGAGATTCCATCTCCGTTACAGTCAAGAAATCTGTGGCTGACTGCAGCGGGGCAGGAATTTTATCCCTGCCCACAGGGAGGTGAGGGGGACAGAGAGAAGAAACCTTGCAAGATGGCAAGACTGCTTCGTTGGGCGTCCTGTATTCTCTGTCAATCTCAACTCTACGCAACAGGTTTTGGAGGTAGGATTGTGAAGGCAAAGAAGTGAAAACTTGACATACCTATTGACCTTATTTGTGGGGAAGGCTCTCACAAGCTGCCTTCGTTCCCTTGCTTGGGACCTGCCTGTGATTCCGCATTAGTGGGGAACCCGGTGGGTTTCTGATGCAAACGAATTAAACCATCAGAGAGCAGCATATGCCAGAGAGTAGAGCAGGAAGGGATGAGCACACAGAGAGACTTGATCTGACTGGAAAAATCAAGCTGTGGACTTTGAAAGATAGTTCTGTATCATCTACAATATGAAACTCATCACAGAGAATCTGGATGAGGAATTGGCCATATCACGTTTTTATATAGGGACTGCCATCTTTTTTCAGACATGAATCATACGTTATTCATAGTGAAAAGCACTTGTCTTTCATTTAATATTTTTGTAAATTTCAAAATCCAGTTTCATTCTCCAGAAAGAGCCTGGATAATTTTCTCTGAAACAGTATCAGGGGCATTTCTGCACACCAAATATTGGTGTTTTCAGAACAGGGACTGGGACAGGGTTAAGAGATTGTACAGTTTATTTCTCTGCATTTGCTTCATGAAGGAAGAACAGGTCAATGGATGAGCAGGCTTTATGTGACTTGTAAAGTATGCCTAAATCTGCCTACCTGTTCCAAATTTATTTCTGGAGTCATGGAAAAGCTGCCTACTTACTTGACCATTTCCTGATGGAAGTATCAGCATTAAAGCTACTGGCTTGAATTCTGAACATAACCACATCCCCTGCATCTCCAGATAAGTTAATGGAGCTGCAGAAGGAAACAGATAAATAGAATTTCCCCACAGGCTTTAGTGCATGTCATCATAGGACCTTCATACAACTCTAACAGAAGCCAAGCAACTGAAAGAGAGGGATTAAAATTTTCTTCCAAATCTCCTCTGAAATTCTCATTTCTGTGGAATCATATAAGTACTTGAAGAGTTATGTTGTTGTGGGGCCATTATCATCTAGTTTCCTGTAAAATAGGGGATTTATATCAAAATGGGTCATAAGTAGACACAACCCTGCAACATGCACTTTTCAGATGAATCTTATAGCCTGAAGCAAAATCCAGTATTTGGATACATCAAGCCAAATTCAGCCTCTGATTCTAAGCCATTTAAATACTGCAGAGCTTGACCTATTATATTAATTTATGGAACTCCTTGTAGTAGCTCTGAACCCAGAAATTGTAAATTAATTGTTTTCATTCACATACAGAACACAGAAGTTGCAAATTGCCTTAGGTCATTTTTTATCAGCAGGTCCAACAGTAAGTAAAGGGAAATTAGGATGATATTGCAGATAGTTAAGGTGATTGACATGGCCAATTTGACAAGATTTTCAAGTCAGCTACTGGGAAATACATAAAGATGGCCCTTATCTGTGGGATGCAAGTACTGGCCTACAGTAGAAACTGGGAAAAGCCTGGGTGGTTGTCATTGCTCTATGTGATAGGGCATGTAAGATGAAGCAATGGAACAAAAAAAGGCACGTGACTTGCCTTGCACTTCACAGAGCTGGTAGGTAGGTGACTCAGTGTACTGCACTCTTCTTCTTACCATATGGTACCAACACACACTGGTCAAAAGTAGAGGAGAATAGTGCCAAAAAAGTCTGTTTTCCATTCTGTGTTCCAGCTCTACACAGATCTTTAATATATGAGATTGGATTGCTAGTTCTTTTTTATCAGTAGATGCATTATCACCTATAACTTGGATGCAACTTTACACAGAAACTCTGTGTTGACTTCTTATTTACAGTGAAATCCCAGCTCCCACCACACAGAAAACCAGCATGCACTGGTACTCTTTTCAACAGTGCAAAGGATTCATGCTAGCTCTCTGCAGAGAGGTCATTTTTTTCTTATACCTCTACAGTTCCTCAGTTGCATCAGATGTAACATACTAGAAAAAGTGGACAGTACTTTGAATGAGAACCCTAATTACTAACTGGAAAAAGGCAGATACGAGTTTTAAAAAAATTACATGTGAAGTTCTGCACTGATATTTTCCCAAGGAAACTCCACTATTCTACTGGGACATGGAAAAACAGACAGTACAAACCTCATGTTCCTGGACAAAGAGCTTGAATAATAACAGCCATGACCAAACCCAAGCAAATAAGAACAAATAGAAGGATACTTCAATGCTAGTCATCTTATACAAGCCCATTGATTACAGTTTGGTCTAGAGAGTCTATAGACTGATCTAGCCTGAAATTCGGTTAACTTGGTATACATTTGCAGGTAGAAACAGGTCTGCAGTGGCAAGCGCAGCAGCAAACAAGCACTGACTTAAAAGATTTGATATCTTGGGTTTTTAAGCAACAGATTTTCCCAAATCAACCTTTTCCTTCATCATACCTCAACAGACAGTTAAATTGCTCCTCCTAGGATATAGGACAAACTTCTTCTTAGACTGGAGGACAGAATACATCATTACTGCTACAGTCCTGTAACACAGTTCTTTTTTGAAACTGTTAAGTGTTTTGTGAAAGAAAGAAAGACAGACAGACTTGTTAATAATTTTCTCTTTGGGATTATAGTAGCAACTAAGAAATACTGCTTTTGGTGAATATAAGCCAGTCTTTTAAAAAGGACAGTGGTCTTCTCCACTTTGTCCCATTCCCAGCAAATGTGTGCTGAGATAGCCTAAAACATGCTCAAAGTTACAGCAATACATTTTTCTGCTGAGATGCTCATCAGTCCCAAGAAGAGATGAAGATGAGTAAGAGTATTGCCTTTTTCAGAATTCTTCTAGCATATGAAAAAAGACCTATACACAATTAATTTGTACACTGCTGCATAAACATAACCTCCTTCCGCTAGGTATAATGCACCTTTGGAACAAGTTGCACGCGACCAAAAATCCTGGGAACTTTGGGATCCATTTCACCTGTGTTACACATAGATCTGTGAGCAGCTCCAAGCTGCGTGCTCTCTTCTTGTGATCCCTCAACGGAGGAATCTATATCCATAACACATTTTCTTAGCTGGTTTGTTATGAGTTCAGCAGTCCTGCAACAGGCCTTCCAGGAAGGTCCCTTGTATTTTTCATACCAAACTTGCACATTTAAAATCTCTTGTTTCTCATGTCTTACATCACTCATACAAACGGCGTCATCACTGCAGAGGAGTGACGCAGTCCCTGTATAGCTGCATAAGGACCCTGCTGAAAATAATGGTGGTACCTAGGCATGTGGAAGGAAGGGAAAGTGGGGCCACTACCTTGCATGGAGCTGGCTATAGCAGAGGGTGTAAGAGGCATTCCCAGGCGGCTGTATGGAGGCAGAGATCCTTGGATTGGATGAGGAATGGGTGTAGCTATGGACGCAGTGCTGGTACCCAGGGCACTCAAAGACTGTGGATGCTGAAATCCAGGAAAACTGGTTGAGGAAGATACCCAGGAACTGAGGGACAGGTTATCAGATGTTGTAAAGGCTGACCCTGCAAGCAAAGAGAAAGAATGCCTGACGTTTGCACTGCAACACACAAAGCTGGTAAAATAGCAAAAAGGGAAAAAAAGTCTTTCACTGCAAGGCTAATTTTAATGACAAGTTGTCAATGGACATACTTCCCAAATACTTCTCCTTGTATCTTTCTTTATATTATTATTGGCCAGTTGCTGTCCTTTATCACCGCATCTTAGACAAATTTCCATTTTAAGAAGCTGGTTGCACTGCCTTGAACACTAAAATCAGCTTTGCACATTGGACATTTTTGGAATTAAACACTGAACCACCTTGCAATGCTGCCACTAAACACCGAAGCATTTGCCCTGATGTGGAATCTCACTGCATGACAGCCCTGTTTTGAAGACATGCTTGTAGCTTTTTACATCAGATCCTCAGTAGAACTGGTTATTTTTTTCTAAAATCTCAGTCTGGCAAAAATGCAGAAAAATGTAATTTGCACTACAAGTCTTCCTTTTTTTTTTTTTTCCTTCACCTCAATAAAACTTGCCAACACCACACCTTTTTGCAAAAAATGCCAAAATGTCAAAACACTTGTTATTTTTCCAACTGTGTACAGTGCTCTAAGAAACAACACGAATGCTAAATCATAGTAAGAGATGTGGGGTTTTAAGTGAAAGGCACAAAAATATTGAAAACTTGTTCCTGGGGTAATTATCTACTATTTGATCAAATGGAAGTGGTTTCTTTGGTAGTTTTTTAATCTGAAACGTTCCAAAAATTCTTTTCACAAAACTTCCACCTCTTCAGAACACTTTTTCTCTGAAGATTGAATCAGAAAAAAAGGAAAAATGGTGTCTTTAAATTAAAACTAATTACTTATTTTATTTTGACAGTAAAATTTTGGGGAGACCAATGAATAATTTGTTTTGATAATCATACATGGTCATTTTCAAATAATCTGGTGATGATGTTGCCCTTCACCTCTGCATTTCTGCTACGCATCTGGTCATCATAAGTTATATGATTTCTGGGAATAGGGAATACAATAAAATCCTATATATAATCTCTTATTTTTTATTCCTATTTAAACAGTAATCCAACTCATGTCCCTTCTGTATTTTCTTTCTTGTCCAACTTTGTCCATTGAGAAAATGTTTCTTATATAAGAAATAAATTTACTGGCAAGAATATTTGGCAAAATATAATACCAAGCCAGTATTGCAAAACATTCTCAGAAAGATTTTACAACAGGTATTAGTTTCAGAAATCTGATTCTAGAAGATAGGTTCATCCAAATTGAGAAGAAAAAAATATGAAGACATCTATCTGTCAAGGTAAACATACTGGAATTATGTATACTAACCAATCGTAGCCACGTACTCAAAACAAAACTAGAAGCAAATAACAATAGAAAGAAAAAATGCAGATTATTATTTTTAAAAAATCATAACTCTCTTTAGGGATATATTCTCAAATCAGAAAGAGGGCTACTCTTGTTTAACTCCTCCTCTGCTTAGTGAAACAAGTAAAACAGCCCAGTAGCAGGGAAGAGAAATTATGTCAGCTCAGCAGTAAAAATGGACTTGAACCAAATCCTGACCCCACCACTGAACCAAATACTAACTGCTGGGGAGTTAGGATCCAGAGCCAAACTATAAGGATAACACCACGCTCACAGACCAGAGTAAAACCCTTTACAAATCAGGGGTCATCTGAGCTTTATTGTGCTACAGGGAAAGCGGGATGCAAATCTGGATTTGACGAGAAGGTTTACATTTGGCTCTGTTCCAGGTGGCTACCACAAACCCTGTGTGTGGATGCTGGAGCACAGGCACCCAGACATTATGCATTAAAGAGTTTTAATTGGATTTGTATATTTCATATCTGTTAGCTCCTTTGGAAACAGACTTCTTGTGATAAATATACTACTGAAGGCTAGCCACTTCCATCTTTAGATGGCTGAAATCGGCTGAGATGAGAACGCTCTGGATGCAATTAGAAATAAATAGCAGTGATAGACTTTCTTTGTTCTACACGGAACAAAGGATGTGATTCCTTGTCATGAGGAACCTCCATGAGGGCCCTTTCCTCCTGCAACTGCAGTGGTCTCTAATTGCAACTTAGTACTCCAAAAAGACTCATTTGCCAGGAAATGCGCTGTAGTAATTCTGAGGCAGTCGAGGCCTCAGAGAGCTTATAACACACACCACCCAGCAGCGTGTTTGTATTTGGCTGTCAACTCTCATACGTATGAAAGGACACCCCTCAATTCTGCATGCAAGGTAGTTTTCAAATGCATAAGGAATAAAAACGTCTGTGGAGTTTCAATAAGATCATTATTTCTCTCCTCATGTCTTGGATGACTTTTTTAAGGATACCAGACCTAAACAGAGACTGAAGGCAGTACAAGGTACTCATCTGCAAGAGCAGTATGTTTTACCCTCTGTGCATGCCTCTGGTTGCCCAGAACAACCACGTCCTATGTTAGCATATGGCTCCCAGATCAGAAAAAAGTTGGTTGCCACAACTCATCATCTTCCTCATTTACTCATTTGCCATATTGCAAGCAAATGCAGAACTATACCCTGTACATATTATAAATAAAATTAATTTTAATAAACTATTCCTTCATCCTCTGACACCTTCCTCAGTATTCTCTTCAGAAGAGAAAGGCTCTAAAGGCCAGTTCTCATACTGAGGTTCACTCTGTCACTCCCAAAAGGAGGACATTATACCAGGGAGAAATGTAATTCTTGGAGAAAGGTGCCTTGCACTGAGCACTTCTGGCAAGGGAAAATTTAACATTGTCTTCAGCAATAACTGGCCTAGGTTCTAAGCTGACGTGAAGTGACGTAATCCCCGAGAAGTATGTGAAAGGATGGCATTGTACCAGCTGAGGAGCTGCTCCAGAAACTCTGTGATCTAAGGAACTGCTCTCAGAATAGATGTGTATGAACAAGCCCACCTAATGACATTTTGTTGAAGAGCAACTCATGGTTAAAACTAAGCGTGTTTTCCCTGCACAAGTCCAAAGAGCGTATGACCAGAAATAATGCTCTTATCTCAGCAACACTGTATGAAGTTAGAGGACAAGACAAGGGCACTGCCAGTCGCAAGGCAGATAGAACTGCTTTACCTCAAGTGGCTGTTGCATATCAGGCAGGTCATGAAGTCAACGTACAAAGTATAATGCAACACAAGTTTACGCTAGTCAGCGATCCCACAGGATGGGTTTGAGATCTATTTCCAGTGGCAAATTATGACAGATGCAATTTGTCCAGTGAATAGCCCCACAAAGAACAGTTCTGCCTTGCTCCTACTCTCGCGACTGTTAAAGTAGACAAACCATTTGATAAAGCATTTGAGGTGAATTGCCTCAGCAGGAAAAGCACCTTTTGGAGACCAAGAGATAACAATTAAACATCATTTTTCCAGGGAGCTACAGACTTTTCTTCCTGTAGAGCCAAAGCAGGTTAACCACAGGCTGGTTGAAGATGGTCAGAGCGGAGGGGCAGCAAATGGCACATCTACACAGTACCTTAAAAATGGTGTTGAGCCCCATCTAGTAAGTCCTGCCAAGGCATGGGAAGCCTTAACTTGTTCTCAGCACCATGGTAATGAAATTGCCTGTTTTTCAGCCATCTTGAAGAGGAAGCAGAGATAGTTCTCTTCTGCTGGCAAACGCTGTAGGGCATCTCTAGAGCTGCCTCCTGAACTAGCCACCCACACCAGTGCCATGGGCGTAGCAGATGTCCAGAAGAGCCACAAGGTAACAACTATTCTTCATTATAGGGCCTCATGGCAGAGAGACACACCAGAGAAATGCTTCAAGTAACGCAGTACTGACTGTGGTCCTTCTTTTCTCAAGCATAACTAGGTCACCAAGGTTTACCTTGTGAACACATTTTCCTACCTCTGCTTTGTGTTGCCTGGCTATCATCTCCAAGATCATCTTCTCCTCCATAGGTTCGAATGGGGGATCGGGCATAGGAATGCTTTTGGATAAGGCTCTCCACGCTTTCTCTGTGAAAGGAAGAAACATACCGTATCAATAAACAGCCTCCTAATTCATTAGGTTGAATATAATGAACATGCTGCCTTTTCCCTGTCCAGATCACAGCTTTCTCACAGACTCTCCAAAATTACTTAACAAAAGGGTTACCTCATATCATGCCACTGGAAATGCTGAACTTGGCCCGTGGTATTTTAACATTGCTCATCACCTCTTACCTGCGTGGTACTGCTTCTTCAGCAGACAGAGTAGAGCGAACTTCCCACTGCCTTTCCTGGATGTGGTCTCAGACAGGGAATATAAAACCAGCACTCTTCAGAAATTTTGAAATGCAACCTCTGGGGTTATTCATGCTGAGTGACCAATCTGGGTTCAAAGAGACACCTGTGGTCCAGCTCCCTTCAAACAAGCTTTCACATCACACCTGACCACCTCATCTGGTGCTCTCCCATTTTTCTGGAATCAGGGGCAAGAGGTAGGTGTGTCCAAAGACGGCTCAGCTCTAACCATGCTTTCTCAGCATCCGAATCGAAGCCAGTTCATAGCAGGAAGTCTACAGATACTACTGATCTCGTGCCGCATCTATTCTGGGAGGTTAGACGTGTCTGCCAGGCCCCCGCCCCGCTGGTGGCACAAAGCACTGAAGTCACCCAAACAATTTTTAAATAGAAGGAAGGCATATCTGCACGATAAGCCATAGCAGTTTGTAAGGAAGATTCAACCTTACACATTCCCAGCGCGTTTCCATGTAAGTAGATGGCATTATACCAAAGCTGAATGCGACCTAGGCACATTTCCAAAATGGCTTTGACCTTCTGTTCCCATTTAAGAAATCTAGGTAGCAACAGCTGTTTAAATATGCTGCTCGGTGAAAGTTTTGTCTGAATTTACCATTTCGCCATTCATACTGGCTAACACCCTTCGCTTAGAGAGTATGGCTGTTGCAGAAATTCCAAGGAAAAACATTTTCCAAGTAACTCGATAAATCACAATGGCACATGTTTTCCTTTCCTACAGAAAGCCCATTATGCTCATTTTGTCCTTGGTCTATCACTGGCATCATTACTTATGCTAGTCTCCTCAGAAAAAAATAAATAAAAAGGGGATCTTATCAAAGTGATTTACTTGTGTCAGGATTGGAAGTGGACTGAAAGCAATGGCAGTTCCTACATAGAGAATGATATAATTGAATTACTGCCTTTTAAGTGATTGAAAACAGTAGGCATATCAGGGCTATCTCGAAGAAGATTTTACAAAGAAAAAGACAGATGGCATTGTTTACATTATGTGCTGAATGCCTCTTGAAACTTTTTTTTTTTCTGAAGCAGAATGTGAAATGCAGAGAATTCTACTTAACCAAAAAGTCTCTCAGATGAGTACAGAATAACTGAATAATGAATTAGACCAGTGATGTCTGAGTGATTTAGATACCAGTCTATAAACATATTCATAAACAAAGAGTTACTAATCTTTAAATGTCTGAAAAATATATGTGATTCAGGTGACTGCCTGCATTGTCTTTATTGACTTTATTTCTAGTAAAGGTCTGCTTATAACAACAGACGTTACAGCATGTAATAATATTCTGATGCAACAGAAACAATGCAGGCTCTAGTTTTCGTGCAGTGGGCCAAATTAATCTCTAAAACATTGGATCCAATGGTGGTTTGGGGATAAACTCACCCCAATAAATTTACATTTGAATTACCTACAGGGATTTAACGCTAAATCAAATGCCCACAATTATTGCAGACAAAATTCTTTCCAGATGGGTTTGTAAGCTAGACAGAGAACTGTATTATTCTATATGGTTTTCTTCTTTTAAAGGAAAAAGAGAGATGACTTCTTATTGAACCCTGAATCTGCAAAGTTTGAAACCAGGGAACTATGTGGTAGGTTTACTTATTTAATTTTGATGTAAAATTACAGGTAGTATGCTAAAGGTTTTAGAAGATTAATCTCCTTCATTGGCACAAGAAGAAAAGATTTTTATGGCAGAGAGAACGGTCTAATGAGGAAACTTGGATCAGGGAAAGCAACTAATTTCACAAAAACAGTTCCTTTTGCGCAACTGGGAATTAATATTCAAAAGTGTATATATGCTTATCTTGCCTAACCATGTTGGTGGTTTACGCTATAATCACAACACATCTACTAATTTTTCATATTAGAGGTTGAGTCTGTGATTCACATCATGAGCGCAAAGCTTGGAGATTCACACCAGAATTTTGACACCTGGTCCCCACAGCCTTCAGGTGGACACTCTTCTTTCCACATACAACACATGCTGCATATAAACCTCCAAAACAGACCTACAAAGTGCAAAAGGCTGAGCAGGAAACCACCTAAGCATGCAAAAAGCAACAAAGAAAAACAAGAAGTGGTGTATTTTCTCCACTCATGAAGTATATCTCTGAGTTATCCCAGCAAGCACTGTTTCTTCCACCTAGAAAAACCAAGAGCTGAAGTCTGCACTCGGGCCTCCCCCATCCTGGAGAAGTGACCTAAGTTAAGGGATAACTTTTCCTGCCCTTTGTGTTTCAAAGGAAAGGGGTGGTGGCCTCTGCACCACACTCAAATATTTCTTGCTCAGAGAATACCACCCAGAGATCAAATCTTCTTGGAGAAGAAAGTGGATGCAACTCATCTGATCTATGGAAACGTGGAATTTCCCCACACAGTGTAGAAAGAGGAGGCCAACCCCCTCCACCCTTTAAAGACAGAGGTGCTTTAGGACTTTCTCCAAAGTAGATGTGTAGGAGGAAGCAAAACTTTAATAACAAGCTTTAAGTTCCTGTGAAGTCCAGTTCAAAATGCAGGAACAAAGGCGGCAATCTGGAACACAGGTTCCGGCTTACACCCTTTTTTCAGCTGGGAATGAAAGGACTTAAATCTCAAAATCATCCTGAAAATTCTGCTTATGGAAGTGTGAGCTGTTTAGGAATATGGTGCTGTGTAGAGTGGACCAAGAAAACAAATTTTTTAAAGTCCCAGAATTTTATACTACTGCTACTACTAAGAGGGCAAGACATTAATTTAAACCTCTGGCTTTATAGTTCTGTATGCAACACCTTCAGATATCTCAATGTGGTTCAAAGGATTTATGGAAATAAATTTATAAATTACCAAACAATAAAAAAAAAATGCTCAATAAAAAAAAATTAGCAAGTGAAGAGTATGGTGCTTTTTAAAGCTTTCCTTTAGTATTTTTCAGAGCTGGTCCACAAAATGACTCCCAGTTACTCAATGCTCAACTTCTGTACTTCTGTTACTTAGTTTGTGATTAGACGCTCATTATCTAATACTTGGACCCAACAATTTTTACCTTTTAATATAACTTAGAACGCCACAGTTTATTCCATTAGCAATAAATTAGCAATAAACTTCATTTTGAAAGATGACAAGCTGCCAGCTGGATAAAGGAAAGATGTCTTCTTTCTGTCAAATTCTTTTGTGTGGTCTACCAACAATTTTCAGCCTTTCAGACTGCTCTTCAACGCACAGATATCTTGTAAATATCCAGAGGAGGGGAAAAACGCACACATAGGCATTATATATTACTATGATTAAGCTGTGCTATGTGTACAACTGGATAATAGTAGCAGTTGACAGGCTGGAGAAGGGCAAGTTAGGGGCTGAAGCTTTGAGAAAAAGAAGAAGGAACCACTTGCCAAATGGAGAGTTAAAAACTAAGCTCATACTGGCTAGCACACCCATAGAGAAGATGCTGAGGCAGGACAAACGTGAGGAGAGGTAAGAGGGAAAAGGAGCTCAGGCTGATCCCAATGATCTGCAATCTGACAGAAGCACACCTCAAGCCCAGCGCAGTCAATAAACCTCTGCTTATAAATAAAGCACTTTTCTCCTTTGTGCAAGAAATAAAACAGTGAATTTTGAACCAGGAATTGAAGGAAGCACAGGGTTGGGAGAATTTATCAATTAGCAAGGGTTTAGGGTGCTCAGGGAGCATCTTGCCATTCAGCAGATTTTAACACCTTGACTGAACGTTTCACTCTTGTCCCTGCTGGCAACTGATTAAAAAACTAAACTTCCAGCTAGGGATGTTTTATGTCTTGCAGCTACAAGCTGAGTCTTTGGCCTTATTTAGTTAACAGTCCCCTGTATGTACAGAGTAATCTCAGAGGATCAAAGTAGATAGGAAAATCCTGATGTAGCTGACAAATGATTCACTAACACTTTGCAGACTAAACCCAAGATCTTGCCATGGATATAAACCGGGAGATGGCAGAAAACAGAGTTGACTTGGGAAGCAGCTGAAGAGCAAGGCCCTGTGTGAGGATGCTCACTTCCTCTTGCTGTCAACCCAGATTACAGAAATTCTCTTGGGAGACAGTAAAGTCCCAGATTACCCACAGCAGGATCTTTAATTGAGATGAAAAGAACAGTGCTGCTTTGTAGGTGGAAGCAGGCATCTCTTTGATGCTTCTTCTTGTCATTTTTTTCTGCTCCTTTTGCTGTTACTTTGCTTCAGCTGTGTATTCTCAGCAGCCTGGTGATCACCGTGACCCTGATTCTGAAGCGCATGACCATGAGCCCTGGTGATGTGGAGGAGGGCTCACCTGGCCACAATGCACTGTCAACACTGATGCTGATACATGCCAGCATGCACCTGAAGCTATGGATTTCTCTGAATTTGGCAGAGAGCGCACCCAGGGGATAGAGACAGGAAGCCTACTTTCTCCCTTTGGGACGAAGAAGCAATATATTTGGTTTTGGCAAATTCAGAACTAGCTTGCTGGACCCAGGCCTGGGTTAGTACCCATCTTAGATCTGTACCATGGCTCCAAAGAGGATGGAGTTGATGTAATAAGCAGCCACCCATTCCACTGGGAGCCAGGTTCAACCTCCTTTGAAGACAACGTGCAAAAGCCAGACTGTGGTGAGAAAGAGCAAGTGGCAGAGCCCGGCGCTCTGAACTCATTATCTTCTGCAGAAGTTACTGTCTCAGGAATGGCTGCAAGAGGCACAAATTTCAGAGCAGAGTTGAACAACCTGTTAGTGTTTTCTCTTTTTGCTCTTACTATCCAAGTGCTAGGTGAGAAAAAAGGCAAGGTCATCCTCAGAATCCACACCCTATTCCTGGTGGCACAGGGATTGGTTTTTTCTTTCATTTTTTGTCTTTTTCTGTACAAGAAAAATGCAATGTTAAAAAAAAAAATTAACAGAGGGAAAAATAATAAAATAATAAAACTGACAAGCATGTTTTGCTTGGCCATTCAGTTCAACACAAAAAAAAAATACAGAACAGGATATAAAGTGTATGAATTATCAGTTTGCAGCCTGAATGACTTCTTTAGTTCTGCATTTCAAAGGTTTCCTTTTTTTGTAGCTGCCAGTTAGTATGTTTGGAAGAAAGCCCAGATAACAGAAGACATCAGAAGTGAGGTGAGGTGAAGACAGATGGAATAAATGGGCTGAGAAGGCACAAAAATAAACTTGTCGGAAGTCGCACTGTAGTAGAACTTTTTTTTTTTTTAAGGGAAAAGATGACTAATTTGTCCAAGACGCAAGTGCTAAAAACAAATCTGTAAAAAAACCCAAAACAACAAAAAAGCCAAACCCAAACAACAACAACAAAAAAACCCAAAACAACACAGCAGGAGGAACAAATACATTTCCATAACAGCGGCTAAGAGTGAACAACAAACACTGTCAGAACCACTGTTCAGATATCACTCAGCCTTCATGTTCCTGTGACTTTTAGTTGCTATTTTACACATGCACAATCATACAGACATTAGCTTGCTACATATAGTTGCCCTTATACTGATAGATCAATATTACAGACTGACCATAGGAACTTAATTCAGCTCTGACATGGTATGGACCAAATCCTTGACGAGAACAAAGTAGCTCCATTACACCGCTTAGACTAAAACAACTAATTCTGACCAGGGAAGAACCAGGGCCCAGACTACATTGGCTCATGTGAGCTGAAGTTTAATTTGGCCCGAAAGCTAATACAGACCCACCAAACACTTTCACACAAAGTCAAAACTACGGGGCAAGTGTTGGATGGATACAATACTCCAAGAATAGATATGACTTTAAGAAAGAAGGGAAATGAGAATTAAATTCTGAAAAGCTAAGTTTTGATGATTGCAGAAGAAAGAACAAGTGTGTCTCCAAAGTGGTGTTTACTGGCACCCTCATGGCAATTCTGGAAGAGCTTTAATATGCGTGGAGGTAACATAGCCTGGCTGAAGCCATGACATGGGAAAAGTAATGACACTTACAAAGAAGGAGCATGAGGTTATTAAGTATACCCACCCCACTTCTCTCTCAACTACAAATAAAAATGAAAAAACAGCTATCTTTATACAGGGGATGAAAAAAAAAAAATAAAGATAAAATTACATTTCTCTTCTCTGACTTGGAAAAAAAGCACACACTTGCAAATGTTATGTCAAAGCTCTTTCTTGTGTCTTTTTTCACCAAGTATAGTGACACACTTAACTCTTAACATAGCCAACCCCACAGAGCTCCACTTCACCCAGTGACTGCAACTATTTCTTTCTAACTGCCAGGCAGAGGATGAGAGGTGAGGACAGAGCAGTACTGTGAAACTGTACTGGAAAGTCCCTGGAAAACTTCCTTGGGGGTGGAAACCGTGGGTCTGATCTGACAACATCCCCTCCCCTTATGTACACACTACACCTGCATGAAGCGAGTGGAAAACACTAGCAAAATAAAACATTTTTATACCCTTTTGCACAAGTAAAAAGATAGATAACATAATACCCAAGTCGAAAATGAGCCAGGGTATGAGTGCTTAAAAGCTTGGGAATGGACAAGGTTTCAGCTGGCATGGAGGGCTTTCTGCTGGGGAAAAGGAACAGTTCCCTGGCTAACAGTAAGCAGAGGCAGAGGAACCAGATTTGAAGGGATTGCTTCAGGTGTCTAAATGTAGGCAGGTAGTGCTTTCTAGATAACCTAAGACATCCAAGCCATCTGCAGTGGTCTGGAAGGGATGATGCAGAAAATACAGACAATCCATCTACCCCTCTGGAGTAGCAGCTGGAGGCTGGAGTAACCTCACCACATCTGGGATGGCACCAGATACCAGGCATTTGGGCACTGGTGTCCCTGGTGTTTCTCCCTAAATTCAGGACTTCACTTCTTCTCCCAACCTAAACATCAGAGATGATCTCCCATGGCTGGTTGCTGACATTCACGGACGAGAACTAGCTGAGGATAAATGATCAGCTGGGGAGTTTGACTTCTTGGAGCACTATAACAAAGCCCTACTTAACCACGGACATGGGAGTAGGTCGTAGAGAGTATATATTTCTGGCTGTTGGTAGGGGGCTTTTAAGAGTCAGGGAAGTTCTTCTAGACCAGCACTTAGCAGTGGGAATGGGGAGGAAGGCAGCTCTGTGGGGTGAGCTGGGAAGGGATGGAAGAGAAGACTGCTGCGGACAGCATGTCATTAAGTACATGGCTTTGCTACTTCAACAGGGCAGTGCCCATATCCGGGCATTAGCATCCATTTCGCTTACAGCCTTGTCAGCCGGTACAATGTATTTCCACATCTCAGACATGAAGTTCCTCAGGGGAAATTCAGAATCTGATTACCATGCAAATCCAGCTGGGATGCAGCTCTCTTACTTCTCCCATCCCCCAATCCTTCCTTTCTCTGCCTAAAAATTACTTGGGTGTGCAGCCATACTTTTCCATATTGCCTCTTGAAGTATGTATCTACCTCCCAGAAGCATTATTGGACTTGTGCAGATGAGTATACTTGCTTAGCTCTCTTTAATAGTTACAAGTCCACACCCTGAACTTGCCTATCACATACTGGATGGAATAGACAAGCAACGTTCAGATCATGATTATGATCTGTCAATTCTTGTTTGATCATTATTTTACAGGTCAGTAGTTCTGCTGACTCACACTCTTGAAATGATCACCTTTTTCACTGGATTGTTTGCATGGTATTTAATTGTGATGGTTTTATTTATTTATCTATTTTTAAAAGACTAATACTTCACAATGACTCAAAAGATAAATTCAGGCTCAGGATAAAAAAAAAGTAATCTGTTGGCTTCTGATTTTGCATCCTTTATGGCTCTGGCAGTTTTTTCTTAAGCGGAAGCATAAAGATATTCCCTTAAAGCCTACCTCCACAGAGTGAATTGCTCATTATAAAACCTGCATTAGTCTTTTTCACAAAGGTTACCATTAAAAAAGGTCACGCTCATCCACATTACTGCATTAGGCATCCCATAGTCAACACCACAGTACGTTAAGCTCCACATTCTGACAATTGCTGCTAAATGTTCAGTTTTTCAATCACAACCACTGTGGGAGCCTTTTAATAATAAAGGAAATGTAAATACCACATAAAAAGATCAAAAGCTGAATCAGCAACCTATCTAAATCACAGTAGCCCCAGATAAAGTCTGCCCCATTGCCATAAATACATTACCACAAGTAATGTATGGAAAGAGTTGATTGTGGAAGGAATCTCACATCCTACTGAAAATTCAATGTATACAAATTCACCAAAGATTTTTTCAATGGTTAAAAGCTTTGCGTATGCAGCTATGAGTACAAGGAAACTGTTGTAAGGTATTTAGACAGGAACAAAAGCAAATACAGGCATTTCAATAGCTTTGCTGTTGCCTACCTCCTACAATTTTGCACATTTCGCTACCTTTACATATATTATTTTAACTCCATCACATATAATGCAAACATATTTAATCCTAAAGGCATTTGCAGCTTGAATTTCCTACATAAGGATCGTAAATCTAGAATGGGAAGCCTGAAATCGTTAAAGTCACATATTTATAAAATCATATTCAATTAGGTTAAAAAAGTGCAATTTCTGTCATCATGTCATAAAAAGATGTGTTTTTCTCTCAGATCTACTATAAAGAAAAGCTGCCTATATTGTTACAGATAGAGGCTGTTTTCAATCAGTTACAAGGAGCAATCCAATTACTGGATGGTTTAGTGCAGTAACTGACTCCAGACTAATTTAATTTCTTTAGGTCTCTAAAGATCAATTGATCTGATTTGTTTCCCTCCCCAAAGGCTGTTTAGGAAAAAGCAGGCTTAAATACCTGGAAATGAAATACAAAGCTCTGTACACTTTCACACTACTTAGGTCATTCAGAAAAGCTGGAACTCGCGATAAATGAGCGCTCTCTTGGCCCTAACATCACAGGATGCTTTACAGGAGACCATTAGGATCACCACACAGCACTGCAGATCATGCATGCATGTGCTGCACGCGGGCCTGCTTAGGAAGCAGGGCATAGAAGGTATTTTCACAGCTTCTAGATAACTATTCAATTTTCAAGGGCTATGCGAACGTGCATTTGGCCTGCATAGTCTTTTCCCTGGCAAATAGACATTTTTCTCAGACAGTGATCTTAACTAAGTTTCCAACTAGACTGAGCAAGAGTCATGCTGTACTATTTAATGTGTCACCTACATCTTGTAATGCATGTCGCAATGGACACCAAGCAAGAAATTCTTCCTGTTGTCATATCTCAATTTGCTATTTCTTTTGCCTTATATCAGATTTCTTTTAAGCAATTTTGCTGGTGCTAAGATGAAAACTATAGAACCAGTGGGCACTTAGAGAATTACATTCTCATCTGCCTGAATATTTTAATGCTGGAACTGAGTAAAATCCTTGGTATTTCTGGACCATATCAGATAACTTAGGAAATTTTCAAACAGTCTCTTACCAGCCCTCTTGCATGTCACACTATTACTATCTCAGTACTTGATGTGGTGTGCAGAAGATTTTGTCTTTTTTAAATACCGTTGTTCTCTAATCAGGGCTAAGCTTTCCAATCTAAGTCAAAATAAGTCCTTAACCAAACTTGGACTCTCAAATCCAGAGTTTTAATGTCACTTCAATACTTTTCACCTTCTGCTTCTTGTATTTATTCTAAGTTTTACATTTGGCTACCTTATCTTTCATGGCAACATTCATGCCTGGGCTAGGCTGCCTGTCTCAGGCTCCGTTCTTACACTTATCAATAAACAAAAGGGCACTGCGGTTTATGGTCAGCATTTCTGACTCCATGCCATGTGCTGTTATAATAAGATGTCCTCTGGAAAAATTCCCTTCATATCCAGCACCACGATAGTCAGTTCATCTGCACCGAGGTAACTAAGTTTTTCTCCCAGCTTATCTATTTGGACTCTCTCAGCCCTTGCAAAGCTGTGTCATTAGATGTCGCCTGTCTGTAAAACAATGAAACTGAAAGGTGAGAAACAAAGTCTCTCCTCTTCCTACAGGTCCTTTCTGGACTATTTATTGCATACAAACCTGAGCTTTGGATGTTGTTTACCTTAGTAGTCTGTCAATACAGCAGGCTATGCTATTTTAATTAAATCTACTTTGTTTTGTTTTGGTTTTTTTTTTTTTCCATTTTCAATGAAGGCTTTCACTTAGGAAGCAATTTTAAACAACTTTGCAAGTGTGCACTGCAGTCTACAAGCTTGCTGTCCCCAAATTACTGTTCTTTTACCCAATTACTCAACAGATCACTAATGATTCAGTCACTAGTAAGGTATAAAATATACCACTGTTTCCCATCCATGGACCTGCTTAGATTGATGTACTTTTGAAAAGCTGTAAAGGATTTCTTTAGCTGTATGGACATGACTTCATTGAGTGGTTTGTCCCCTATATGCACCCGTGAAAGATGATTCACAGATACATCTGGATATCCCCACACAGGAGCCTGGAGGGTTTTGGCCTCTCCAAACTTTCTTTCATGATTGTGTGCTCATAGGAAAATTTGGATGTGCTATATCCATCTCCATCGAGTTCTCTTCCAGCCTAAAGGATGCAGGCAGCTTAATTTGCTTCATTTGCCAAACTATTTGACACGATATCATAAAAATGTGACACGCTGGAGAGCTACCAAGAGATTGAAGTTTATTTCCTACTCAACTGTGGGTTAATGCTTCTGTCCCTATGGCAGCAGTTGCTTATAATGAGCTGTACACACACAAAACTCAACAGTTTCCAGATAAAGCTTTCCCCTGATGCAGCCTACAGTACAATTTTGGTGAAACAAAAATGGCATCATTGTCGTCAGAGGGGGAGTTACGGGATTCATCCTGATGGCAATAATTGCTGACTTCAGTGTCTGGGACTGCTGAAGTGTATTTTGGGAAGCTCCCCTCCTCTCTTTTCCACTGTGTGGAGCAGTAGGGAGCTATAATGTTTTTCACAGGACCACTGCCCTTGTTTCCCATTGACCCAATTCACAGCCCTCAACAGGATTAAATGGCATGATAAGAAAAAAGCTTTTCATTCTGAAGTTGTAAAACTAATCCTCTCCCCCCTTCAAGAAGCCCCCCTCAGGAAGATGAATATATCAGCCCCAACTGGAACAGATGTCAAAACTCAAACCAGCTCTTTCTTCATAAAGTTTATAAGTATTTTTAAAGGAGGTGGAGGAGGCTTACTATACGCAACAAGATAACGTTAAAATGCACAGCTTCTCAGGAGTTGAAAGGATGCTTTTCCTACAAACTCTCTCTTCTCTTTATCTTATCTGCATGGAAAGTAAACAGAAAGTCCCCATTACCTCTCGATATCAGTGAGTCTGGAAGAGTCCCGGAATCCTTTAGCAAAAGGGTTGCTGTCAATTTTCAACTTGGTTATCTGGAAACACAGAAAAGAGCAATGCAACACAAATATAGTGTTAAGGTATTGCAGCATACAAAGTGTTAACCAATCCATCCTCCTGACTTTACTGCTAATTTTATCCATGCTCCTGTTGTGTGCGTGCATGCTATTCTTGAGATGCTGCAAAGCTGGCGACGCAAACCAGGGTGTATTATACATATGGCAATGTGAAGACCAAAGGGCACAGTGGGCTCAGCCTTCATGTTACCCAGAGCAGCAGGAACCCACCCACGTACAGCATTACTGCTTCCAAATACTTTAACAGCATGAATCAGGTTGTCTTCTCCACAAGCAACGCACAGCACCCTGCTAACATCTGAGCCTTGTAGATGGAGCTGCACGTCACCTAATATGAGCCCAAACTAGGAGCCACTGCCTGCAGGCCTGAAGACTGCTTCAGTTCAGTGCCATTTTTTTCTTTTTTTTTTCTCTGGGATGCAAAAGTTCTCAGCCAGACCTACCAGCCATCACACAGGGCCAGTTTAACTGTTTTTGCATGGAAAGAGGCTGAGGAAGGGAAGGAGGGAGGAAAAACGTGGGGAGAACTCCGATTTAAAGTGACAGAGCCCAGGTAAAAGGAGCAACCCCATTAAAACCACCACAGTCCTGGAAAACCAGAGATCTTGGAACCAAAACTCTCCTCCCTTCCTCAAATGCAGCTACAAACCTGCCCAGTGCATCCTGTCAGCCTTTCCATTCTGCCAGAGTGACCCACTGATCAGGAGTCCCTCTGCCCTAACGCATAGGGGCTCCCCTTAACTTTGCAGTGAAACTTTTCAGGCATAGGTGGTGGCTTCCACTGTGGTTTTTGGTGAGCAGGAAAAAGACACACCATTGCCCTTGTGAAATTTTCTAGCTTTCCAGCCAAATAAGATTTGGTGAATAAAACCTGAGACATCATCATAACATTCAGATTTTCCAGCCATACTTCTTCCAAGAATTAAAAATAAAACTGTAAGTGGGAGTTAGAGCTTGACAAAGGACAACACAGGACCTGTCCTGCAAGGCAGTGAATGCCACCAACTCTAGCTGAAGCCCGTGAAAATCAACAGCTCTCAGCGTTTCATACTGAGCGGCTATGTCAGCCTGGCTTTCCTCAAAAAAAGCCTGTATCGAAGAGGCCATGATCTCATTTTTAATAGCTGGCCCTCGAGACTCAGAAAGAAAAAGGATCTTTTCCAAATCCTCAAACAATCAAATTCTCTTCTCAAACAAAGGTATTTCAAAATGGGGTGGCTTCTCCTCCAAAATTAGAAGAGGACAGCTGAACCCAACTTTTCATTCTGAGAACCAGGTCTTCTGGGAGGGAAACACAGAAAGGGAGGGACAGGCTTACAAAGACAAAACCTGAGTAATTACTGGTCAGCAGTATAGGAACGATGTGCTTAGCGGCTGCTCCTGGGGCTGCCACCCTGGGAAACTCACTGCAACCTGGGGCTGCTGCCTTCCCTGCCCAGTGTTTTGGGTCCATACAGGGAAGGGCAAGAACTCTCTGGGGAAGGCCCTTGCTCCGAGGCACTATGTAGGAGGTGCTGCAGCTCACCAGTTGTTCCTATGGGCTGGTCAAACAGCACAGGACCTCAGTGCTGGCTGAGGGTTTGAGGCTGTCTCCTCACGCAGGTAGAACTGGTGGAAACTACCCTGAACACTAATCTTGTCACAGGACCTTGCAACAGCTCAGCAAGGTAGTTAGTCTCATTCTACTCCCAAGGTATCCATAAGCCCTTGACTCATGGTGATGTTGCAAAGAGTGGTGGGTTAGTGCCTCACGTACAGTGAACGTTTTTATGGCAGCATTCTGAAAACTACCTTGAAAAAAGACAAGCTCTAACTAGTTCCATTGACTTAGATCACCAACACACCAAGCCAACTGCAGTGCAGAATAATAAGGATGTCTATTCATCTCTTGAACATATTTTCACCAATCAAACTTCCATTTTCCTAATATTAAAGATTTGGTATGACATCACAAGAGAAACTTCTTGTATCCACCGAAGCCAGATGAGACTCACAATCATTTATGGCCATATTTTTCCTGAGAGACTGTCTCACAAACAATTAGAGAACATCTGCTAGAAAGCATTTTAAAATGAAATCTGACCTACAATTCAACTCTGTGGCAGTGGTTTGACTGTTTGAATAAATGCATGCCCTTTAAATCTTAAATGATGAGATAGTTTGTTGAAAGTGTAATGTATTTAGCTTTTATCTAATAACCTCCAGAAATGTAATCAATCCCTCCTTAAAACAGTTCTGAAAGAAATGGCAAAAATGAAAAAAGGCTCCATTTTCATTAGTCATAAATAAAATGACAGCATCAACCTCTAGGGGTTCCGGAGATGTTCCATTGAGAAATTTTCCAGGACTCAATGTATGTGCTTCGGGAAGGTTAGTTTAGAAACATCTCTGGTGTAAATATCATCGGTAAACACAAATCCATCCTATGGAAATAAATTCCAGGTTTAGCTGGGTTTGTGCCTGTTACTATTTTGCTGGTTTCCACAGAAAGTTACGTGGAAAAATCTAACTGCCTGTCCAAACATTATATTCTTGAGATTGCCAGGTGCTGAATGCATTTTCTGCAGCATTCAGAGATACAAACCTGAGTTTCAAATCAATACATTCTGACATTAAAGCCTTAAAGGGGGATGTGGGGTCTGTCATAAGGACTGACTTAATACTGCTAGTATTATCTTCAGAGCTTCCTTGGCCACCTATGCAGTAGTTTCATTTTATTCATAGCATTTAGAAGTTACTTAATTTTGCTTCATATTAAGAACTGCAGACTTCTTTAAATAATCCAGCACATACATTGACTCTGTGATGCTGCCTGCCCACATGTTTGGTCAGTACTTTTCTTTTTCTTAACAGGGGAATTAGAGAGGGAAAGAGGTATTTTTCTGAAGTGCCATAGTCATTAAGACCTTAAAGCACACTCTGAGTCACACTGAAGCCAACAACGTACTTCAACTGACTTAAGTATTAAAGCCCTATCCACTGTCAAGCAGAGCCTCTGCTCTCTGATTGTTTATATACTTCCTAAAATTACTCATTAGCAATCCATTGTTATGATTGCCTCCATTTTGTATATATTATTCACTGGCATGCAAATTGAAATTCAAACATCTGGATGTAATCTGGACAGCCTCTGAAAAGCATATCTCTGAGTGATTTCCCTTACGTTTAAGCCTTACAGCTTAATTAGTCAACTTTTTAAGCCCATGAAATCATCATGTGCAAACCAGAGTATCTCTCAGCTAACAGCTCATGGAGTGAAAGATCGCTGCAAGTAAGAACAGCTCCTTAATGAGCTATAATTAGAAAAGGACTGAATGATAATATGCAAACAGCTTTATATAGACAGAAGGGAAAACAAATGAAAGCCTCTTTGACACCATCTTTACTCCCATGCATAATCCCTATGGCTCTTAGAAGTTAGCAGTACTATACATATACACAAGAATTACTCCTGAATATGGATTAGGTTGGGCACGGTCACTAAAGACCTTGGCATGGAAAAGTAGGTTATATCAGAAAGTTTCCTAGTTTAGATTGAGGAAAAGAAAGTTTTCAGCAGGGTGGGATTTAGTTCAATCTGTGGAAATTAGCAACTGTACTCACCAGTTGATTCTGGTAGGCGGTAACAGCAGTAAAAACTGTCTCTGGAAAGATAAATGTCCTGAACTCTTCCGATTTCAGATTTAGCAAAGAAGCCGTGTGATCCTTCTTCTTAATAATGTGGACCCTTGGCTGGTACTTATGCATGGAATTCAAAATGATCTGCAAGAAGGAGTGACAAGAGACTGTCCTGAGAGGAAGGTTAACAGGACCCTCGAAGGCTATAAAACTGGGGGGGTGGGGGTGGCAGGGTGGAGAGGTCTAATTAACACTGCAGGGGAGACACCTGAGAGCTAACTAGCCAGGGGCTGATTTTCAGAGCAAACCCTCCAGCTCCTTCAGGCAGTTCCAGGAAATGAAGGTGGAAAAGCAGGCATCCCAACAGCTAGTTTCCTCTCCCTCCTACACAACTGGTGAGCACATGTTTTTCAAAGCATAAATACCTGCTCCTGCAGGTGAGGTGTTTTACATACAGAATTTGTTATTGCTAGTGTGGGCTAGCAGGTGTCAGCTACAAGTGTAAATATGTAACTCTTGAAAGCTCATGACTGAGAATCCACACTTGCAAAAATGTGCAGGTGCAGAATGAAAACAGCCAGGAACCCCTCAAAAAAAACCAGAAAAAAAAAAAAAAAAACAACCAAAAAAACCACCACCATTAGCAGCACGAACTGGCTGACCGAAAACAAAACTCCCCAGATCCTTCTACTGTGGCAAACCTTTAAGGCAAACTACTCTGTAGATGCTCTTCACCTCAGACTACCAAAAATGAGGGCAAGGAGGGAAACCAGCACAGAACCCCCAGATAACCAGGCTTTGCCATTTTATCCTCCTTAATAATTGTTTGCAAGCTCCCAAACAATTCTAAACCTAATGTACCAACTAACCAATTTCAACGTTCACTGGAGTCAAACCGAGAATCCCATTTGCTTCGGTTACCACTGGCTGGAGGCCTGTTTGGCTGCCTCTAACCACAGTATTACAATATAAGAATTAAATACAGAGCTCGGCTCACACCAGTCCTTGTTTTGGATATAATCACAGTCACAAGACGAAATTGGCAATAGTGTGGGTGGTTCTATTTTGCAGGGGCCATAACGACATTACAGTCAGCTCTGTACATCTGGAATAGCTAATGTGCATTCCTCAGGACGCGTTAACTTCAGCTGAAACACAGCAGAAGTGGTGCAGTATTTCATGCTAACTCAGTCAATGAGAAAGGTTGCATGTTGCATTGGAGCGAAGAGCTTAGAGACAGCTTTGTCATGGCTAAAATTTCCATCAGCATTTTCTTCGCTGCTCCTTCAGGGCCAAACATTGCTAAGACTCACACTGTGACTTTGCGGGGGACACACAGCAACGAGAAAGTCATTACAGTGATGGGGAACCATTGTCCTGAAAGTGTTGCATGTCTGCTTCTACCAGCTCAGGTCCTTTCTCAAGTCACTTCACCATTTTATATGTGCACACACACAACAGCCATTGACCTTGCCTTTAATAGCCTTAGCACTTTTCCCTCTCTTTGTAAAATTTTGTCCTACCATCCTAGTCACTTGAGCTACTCTAAGCAGCTGGAAAAGACATTTGAAAGGACAGTGCACGAATGGTGATTAGCTTACTGAGGGGTTGGCCCACAGAGCTCGGTGCTTCCCACTGCCTTTCATGGCCGCGATATCTACACCAAGGCATTACATCTGAGCAGCAGCTGAGTGGGAGGAGGAAAAAGCTGTGACAGCAGCTCCCACACATGCCCTTTCCTTTCACTCTTCCATGAATGCAAATTGTAATAAAGAAACTCTATTTCTCAAACAAGACCGCGTAATCGTTTATGAAAGTTTCCCGAAACCGAAAGTGTACACGAATGACATCCCCTGACATGATGCTCAACCCTGCGCGTTCCCACCAGAGGCAAGTTGGGTCATTCAGGTACAAAACAAGTACTGAATGTAGCCAGGAGGTCACAAAAGACCCATGGCAAAGGTTAAGGCCACTATTTCCTTTTCGTGTGGGTCTGTGTATGTAGTGCTCCATATGCGTCCCCACACAGGCTGCCGATGTTGCAGTACTTGCTGATATTAAAGTCTGCAGGATAGCGCACAAAGGTACCCCTTAATATCCGTGCAACTTCTTATGTTAGGACCACCGAAACAGCCTAAAGGAGTTAGGGTGCATCTCCCAAAGTAGTCCCCGAGGGTGGTCTCAAAGTCCAAGCAGTCCCCTACCTGCACAGTGTAGCTATCAGAAAATCCCTGATGCCAACTCTGTGATACTTGTGCTGGTGTGCCC
The DNA here is from genome assembly GCA_013401275.1 of Pandion haliaetus. Taxonomy (NCBI): domain Eukaryota; kingdom Metazoa; phylum Chordata; class Aves; order Accipitriformes; family Pandionidae; genus Pandion; species Pandion haliaetus. The sequence continues at coordinate 150,033 of VYZV01017679.1, read as the reverse complement.
TGAGGGAAACATCAGGTGCACATATACTTATGGCAGCCCCCTGGCACATGCTTACCGGCAGTACAGCATGGTCACAGGCCCCCAACCATCCCATCTGCCTTCGTGCTGACAGCCTGCAGCAGGGGAGATGACCAGGATCAGTCCTTACGGGATCCTGTTTGCTGTAAGGTCAGGCAGGTTTGTAGGCATCTGGCTCCCACTGGCTACAGACCGGTCACCAGAGGCAATCTGGATGCCAGCTGCAAAATCCTTGAGGTGGCTTTGAATTCAGGAACTATGCTGCAAATGCAGCTTCCATATTCACCGAAGAAGAGTGTTACCAGGCAAAGTTTGCTTTCTAAAAGCAGGGAGGTTCCTAACTTCTGCCAGGTTGACTTTAAATAAAACCCCTGGGCATAACTCCTCATGGCTGTTCTGAAAACCCTGCTTTCACAGTTGCTTGTTGGCCACATTGACACCTTTGTGTTTGCTTTTGCAAACTTTCATGTGTTTGAGTTTTGCTGTCATAAATGCCAGAAAAGCAATTATGATAATGTATACACCCATGGTTCACCTCACCATAAACCAGAAATTATGCCACCCCAACTAAGTGCAACCAAAAGTCCTAAAAGAAGCAGTCTGTGTGAAATCTGGAAAAAAAATCATGTTCATAAATGTTCCATGACCAGAAAAATGGGAATTACTTGCTCAGCTGTAAAAATCCAGAGACGGGAGCCATTTCCTTCCTCTGGTAAGGATATCTGAAAGTGTTTCCATGGAGCAAGCTGTATGTCATGCACACAGAGATAAGACTTCTGCCTGATGCTTGGGGAGAATATGTACATAGCTATGGGGTTATGCGTGCTGCTGAAGATACACAAGCAGAGATGCTTGCCAACTCCAAAAGTCTCGGAATAAGAGAAAATAAACAAATGCTAGCACAAACAAATGCCTCGCTTCTCTTCAGATTCCTTTTCAGGAAATGAACCAACCTACAAATAAAACACCACAATTACCTTAACAACCAAAACTGTCTTCTGGAGGATGGAGAAAGCAAGCAACTAGAACAAACTGGAATCAGGTTGGATCCAGCTTCTCTACCTATAACTAGTACTTAAAGATGTCTTTTAGGTCATTAAAACTTCCTCAGGAACCAACACGCCTTATCAAACACAATTAAGATTTTAGCAGGTCAATTAAAACCTTTTTTTTCTTTCAGTGAAGAAGGGCTCTTTCAAACCAACGGGAGACGTTTCAGGAAGAATTTCGATTCTCCCCTTCTCTTAGTGCACAAGAGCTCAGAAATGGCATTGGCCATAGCACAGTGAGTCCTTCTTAAAGGCTCCAGAGAACGAGTTTCTTCCTTAATTCCACTGAGCATCCAATGATGGTATTTACATAGCTTCAGTAAGGCAGCACATAAAACCTGACACCCTAATTTGGAACATAAAAACCCACAAAATATTAAAAAGGGAGAGCTCCACGAAGGCATAAACACCTGCTGTGCAAATCTCAACATGGGATCAAGCCTTCGGGGCTTATTCTTAACTGAACATGCAAAACTTTCCGTCGACTTCCGCTGTCCAAAGCCTTCACGTACAGAATGGGATCCACCTCTGCTGCTTCGTGGAAAGTTAACTGGGAGGCTGCATCTCAAATGCTACAGATCATTTTCTCCCACTGCCTGTATTTGAGACGATTACGTCTTTTTGCTCTGTCACATGTCTCTGTTCCCGACAGCTTCTCAGACCTACTTCGTTTTTATACTCGTCTGGGCTTCTGGGAACTGCACCGCTCCTAACTAGTTTGCAATATACTTCTGCGAGCCCTTTATTAGAGGCACACATGGCCCCTGTTATGATGAAAAATGCTTCTTTTTAAATGCTCACGTATACTGCTCTATCATCACTCAGTGATAAAGCCCACAAATCTTCAGCTTTGCCCTTCTACAGATTATGAAATAAAAGANGACATTCTCCGCTAGTCAGGAAGGGAACAACGGTGGGAAATGGATTCAAGAAAAATATACCAACAGATGGATCTTTACAAAAGAACAACACAGAGGCATCTATCTGGGCTTTCTTTTGTTTTGTTTTGTGTTTTTTTAAACTACTTTTGTTGTTGTTTCAGGGATGTATTTTAAATGATCGTGGCTGTCGTTCAATTCTTACGTCTTGAAATGAGTAAAAAATCTCTTTTGGATGAGAAGCATTTGCAGAGAACACAGGTCAGGCAAACGGCCACTGTCTCACGCAGTCCAAAGAGGCAATAAATACCACACTAGGGGAGGGATTTCTGATACCATGTATGCCACAATTATTCAGCTTTACAGGTTAGTTACCCCTACACATGCTTCAGCGTTCAGAATCACTCCTCTGTTCCCGACACCTCATTTACTAACACTGTCTTTACACTCGCTCTTCTTAACTGCCCTGTTCTCAGCCTTTCAGATCCATCCCCTTGCTCCTTCAGCCTTCCCCTGGGGAACCACTGAGCCCAGAGACAATGCTTTCAGCTCTTCCTTTGCAATCTGGAGGCACTACAAAGCTGTTCCTGCACTTTTGGCCACTTTTGGGGAGGGCACAGGACAGACAACACTTCTTCTTACCACCTACCATTAGACAGTCAGGTAGCTAAAGGGGTTGCCCCATTGATGGAGCACAGCCGGGAGCCCATGGCCAGCAGCTCTGTATCCTATTTACCAGCTTCCAGCCTCAGGGCTTGTGACAACAAACTGGTACCAATCAGAGTGGGAACCTGTTTCCTTCAGAGGCCCAAGCCCACCCTGTGGCACCTTAACTTGCAGATAGCCTACACTTATTTCAAGGGCAGCTGAGGCACACCTATTTTTATAATTCAACAGCTGTTGTTTTGGTGTTGCACCAGTATTTTCTGCTGACTGTGCCCATGCTGCATTGAGTCTGGGAGTGAAAGAGCCCCTATTGATGGACCCAACCCCAAGAGGTTGCCTGTAACGACAGGGAGCTTTCAAGCACACACAGAAAAGCATGTGAGCTTGCTAACCAGTGCACATGGCAGAGCGTACACTGCCATGTCACAGCAAAATGTGGGCAGAAGCATGACAAAAAGCTCCCTTACCTCCCATCTCTCCCATACTTTGATGCTTGACTCCAACCTGAACTTCTTCCCACTGGATGTTCTGCCTCTCACAGTGGTAGGAGCATAATTTGAACACTTGTGTTGACCTGGGCTCTACCTTACGAAACGTGAAAGAACCTCATTTCTGAAGTCACCCGTTTCTCAACAACAGAGATTAAAACCCAACACGTTTAAGGTTCACGTAGCATCTTCCCCCACTGTGGTACGAAGGGCCAGCCAAGTGAGGTGGAACGTGGGGGCCACGGCAGCCTTTCCCTGTTGCAGCCTCCCTCCCGCAAGCTTAGCCCTGTGGCACAAGCAAGCGATTCCTTTACCCCTTCCCACCAGGAGGGCTACTCACATGGCCATGCTGATCCAGCTCGTTGTTGGTGAGTTTGACTTTTTCAAAGGACACCATCTGCTTCAGTAGTTGCTCTCCTGTGAACGGGGAGTCAGGGTGCACGTACAACCTAAAACAGACAGGGAAAAGGCCTGCTCATAAAAAAATCTCACCTCTTGGCTTGTGCATGGGCACCGCTGCTGAATGCAATTAAAAAGCCCGTAATATCTTGCTTTTGGGGTATGCAGTGGTTTCACGGACGTGGATTTCCTGAGAGCTTAGGGTAATACAGATCTTGAACAAGACACAAGCTCCTCCAAAGTAATGAACGCCTGAAATACGACCATTAATGAAAGACAGTAAAGCAGATGACTTGAGTTGTTTAATTCACTGGGACGTAATGAAGAATCCTGTGTCGGAGTGCTAGATTGCTTTCTAACTATACCCATTATTTTATCTAGTTATCTAAAATGGAGACGTTAACTAACATTAGCTATTGTGTCTTTTCCCAAATGAAAAATTGATCGTGTCTTTCCCCACAGCTGTACTAACAAGCACTTAAAATAACAATGACTACAGCTCCAAGAGAAAAAACATGGTGTCATTAGAGAGATAATAGGGGAATGTAGATAAAAATGCATTTTTCTTTATATGTAACATTAAGCCGTGATAATGATTTTAACCTGCACTCGATCACACATTAGCTGTGGTGACGTCTGTTTATAAGAGGTTGAAGGCTGCAGTCCAGCACAGTGGTCTGATATGAAAAATTAATTGCAGCTCTGTAATTAACAACCCACCACTTGGGAAATTAAGCAGAAGAAAAGGAAGCACAGAAGACATGTAGATACAATGATATATACATTATGACTAGACTAATTACAAGCTCCAGGCTATTTAAAAACAATGATTTTATAGGAATAATGTATTGCTGAAAATGATTTAACTCAAATGTTCTTTTGTGATAGTGAATTAAGAGCTGAACTAGACCTTCAGCTAGTGGAAACCAGACCTGTTCTGCTTTTGCCAGTGTTGGTTATCACTTGCTGAGGGCCTGACTCTCATTTTGGGTGATGTCTTTAGCCACATGGATGGATTTCTTCCATTAGGTGGGTGGGGCAGCGCTGAGATGCTGGGTTAGAAAGATAAACATTTGTTGTTGTTGTTGAGCTCTGGTTTTGGTTAGGCAAGAGGAGGATGGAAAAACCACTAAACGATGGGGCGTAACTCTCTGATAGACTATGCTGATCCCTAATCAAGGAATGCCTGTACTAAAGACTCCGGGGAGCACAGCTCCGTTGCTCAGAGAGGAAGGAGATTTGATCCTGCACTCTACGGTTTTGCCAGTATAATCCCCAAGACACAGTGAAACTAAAGTTTTACCGGCACAGCCTGCTTCAGATGTGGAGGATGTTTTCCTTACATTGATCCAAAGCACAGCTTGGCTGGTATATCTATGTCCACAGGAGGGATGCTGAGCCAGGGTTCCTGTCACAACAAAATATTCCTAGCATACAGGCATCCTCACTGCTATCGACTCTGCTGATTGCACTGCAAGGCTCATGAAAAATTATGATGTATCTGAAAACCCAAGACCTGGAATCCTGTTATGGCAGAAGAATTTTACTTCTCATGGAAATGAACTTTGCCTTCCTGTAAAAAGCTGTAAATATCTCAATCTTTAGAACCCTGAATTAGAGAAGGCAAAACAAAAAGAGTCCTAAACATGTCCTGCAAGTTTTCAGCCAGTCTTGTGATTTTTTTTTTTTTTTTGCAGCCCCACTCCTAATTTTGAAAGTCTGAATAGCTAATAGTGTTTACTGTTATCACAGTGTAAGGCTCAGCAAGGTTTGGCTAATTGGGACCAAAAAGCCGAACTATTTCAAATATGTGCTGGGGAATGATTAAAGATCTTCATGTGTCTAAAAGCTGAGCACAATCATTTTACACCATAGGGAGTTAATGCTTGGCATGGCTCTCAAACTGCAAAGTGCCTGGTTGTCATCAGAGCACTAACGGGAAAGTCACTGAAAGATGGGCACCTGAATATCGGTTACATAAATGTATTAATAGACCCTGATTTTCTTTAGTGATTTGCTACACACCGTCGATCCCACTGCAACATGTGGTCCCACCTGGTGAACTACACTTACCCACATGCTTCTCCTACAGCCTGAGCTTGTATGCCTTGGAGAAGAGGGTTGAAAACTACACATATCACCCTCTGAAGCAGAAGTCGTCGACAAGATCGTGAGCAAATGGGTTAGAGAAATAAATGTGTACATTCCAGCGCAGCACGCGAGGCTCCCCCAGAAGTCTGCCGGGGGCTCTGCTGCCCACGGCCAGCCAGATGCCAGGAGCTGTTCGCTTCAATTCACAAAGGCTTTAGAAGCCATATTTGGATGTGAATTTGCTCCATGGTATATAATGTTTCATGATATATGCAAGGTTTGGGTACTGCTTCCCTCTGGCATATTTTGGAATGCAACACCGCTCTCCTTCTATTTTGTTTAACAGTTGGTCTGGTCCTACAGCCCTGTGCATGCTGTTTTTAATTACCTTAATGTCTCAAATAATTTGCAAAATATAATACCTTTTAAAGGTTTCCTACCTAGAGTTCTCTGTAAGCGTGTAAACACTAACTTCATTAAACAAATTATTGTAGCCAAATACATTAAAAAACCCCCAAAAATAAAAAAAAAAAAAAAAAGATGGACTTTTGAGCAAAAGAAAGGAGGTGAAAAAGGAAGAAGTGTAAATAAAGGTACATGCTGAAACTTCTTAAAACTGATGTTTCACACAGTCTTAGCAATTTGGAAGAACAAACATAAAATATCACATAGGAATTCTCTCCCCAGATAGCACTTTAGAAGATTTACAAAAGACTCTCCGAAAAGTATTTTTACTTAAGTGTTTATTGCAACATAAGCTTGTCTTAAACATTGACAGCAGGAAGACAGGGATAAAACTGTTTTTTATAAAAAGTTCCCTGAAAGGCTAATCTTTCAAAGAGAATCACAGAATACTTATTAATTTTGAAAAAAAAAAAAAAAAAAAAAAAGCTGTCTTATAGTTGAAAGTTATTTTTATAATGGAAAGAGCAAAACATCTAATGGGTTCGATCCTGCAAAGTCTTACACCCATGCACAATGTGACCCCTGAGTAATTCCCCTGATGCCGTTGTGCCTGTGCAGATGCAGGCAGTGATGTGCATGGGGAGTCAACGCCTTGGTACAAGCGCCCAGATGCTAAGCGCACATATGCCCCTCACTGACACTCCCTAAGTAAGGAGAGCTAAAATGCTGTGTTTGGAGGACAAGAAATCATAACTTCATTAAGCGCTCCTGCTACTGGAGCAGGACCAAACCTATTTCAAGATGGGAGGAGTACTATTTTTAATCTGTTTGAGCAAGACTGAGGCCTCCCATCTCAAAAGATGCATTAATACTTCAGAAAAAGCACTAGTAATGCAAATGTTGGCACACTGAACCTCTTGATGTCCTTTTTCTCACCAAACAGGAGCATAAAAAGGAGAAAGTGCATAAATGTATGTGTAAGTACTGTTCATACAAAGAAAAAGTAATCTGTGCCTGTGCTATGATCAATGGTCTTTTGGCTAAGCATCCTGAAAACGAAACAGGAAAGGTATACATTTACACACAAGGGCAGAACATCCTGAAAACATCCTGAAAATGAAACAGCACAGATATACCTTTGCACACAGGGGCACTGATCCAATGGGGACCTTAAAGAGCTACCACAGTACGATGATAATAAACTCCAGGAAGATTTGACCCCAGCTCTGAAACACTCAGTAGGGCGGTTGCTAATTATTCCAAGGATCAATCTCTTGCCTTATATTCTTGTATTTCTCCGTTGAACTGGTCTATGCCAGAGTGTGAATTACCAATCTATTTAAACGTATTCCAAAAGGCACTTGAACAGAAAAATAAGAAGGGGAGAACCCTGCCTTAAAACTATTTCTGTCCTTCCCTTATTTCTTCTTTTGAGGCTGACTCCTTTGGAGCAGGATCCGTGTTTTTTTCTTTGCGTTTTGATCAGTGCCCATTACAATACGTCAAATGAAGCCCTCAGACGTTAACCACATTGCAAGAAGGAGTTTTTGGCCATGAAAACAAAGCCGACATAACTCCTAGGTTGCTGTCTTTAATCACAGCTTCTCTGCATGCGCTTTTTGTTTGTTTACTTCCCTGAGCCGCCTTCCAGAGATTAGCAGTCAGCAAGATTTCAGTAGAACTATTTATATGAGGAAAGCGTGCAGGATTTGGTCCCTATACTCACACACAAAAAAACCGTGCTTCCATTTCTTGCATTTCACTTCTAATTTCTGTCTCTGTAATAAGCAAGTTCTTAACCCTGGGCTGAGCCACCTGGAGCGGATCTGTGTGCCTGCGCGGAGCCCTCCATGAGAAGTTTCTTTGAAGCCAGAGAGGCATCCGCGTTATTTCCATATCTCTGGCTCTGACTCAGCAAAGTCATTCGACATGTGCTGCAGTCTTAACTGGACTTGGGGACTTAAGTACATACTGAAGTGCTGGGCTGAATACGATGAAGTGTGGGTCTCTGCTGAAGTGCCCTCCTACCGTACAGCCTAGTGCTGCTGCCTCAGTTTCCTGATGCTGCAAGGAGTTAGTCATTAATTACATTAACAGAATTATTTTAGAAATTAGTTTTCTACAGCATTTTGTTTCTGTATTGAAAGGCAGGGGGAGGGGAGGGGGAGAAGGGGGATTTACTTGATTTTTTCCTAACATCTTGGAACAATGTCAGGATTTCTTAACAACAAAAAAAAAAAAATCTGTGCTGTAGAACTGATCTGTACTTTGCCTGCTGTTTAAGAGGCAACTAAAAGCAAGGATAAAATTATCCGTTAGCAAACACTGGATAAGTTATCAAGAAATAATATCATTTCAAGCATAAACAGCACTGAACTGTAATGCAATATTTCTACTTGGACTTGGCTGGTGGTGCTTGGATTGCTTTAAATTATGAGGTCAAATGCGGGGGGCAGGGGGCAAATCCAAGAGAAAAATCAATATCTTTTTTTTCTTTTTTTTTTTTTTTAAGCTTTCTTATCTGAATTGAGGGAAACTTCATTTAAATGTGTATGTGTATATATATATA
>VYZV01017679.1:110053-133422 GCA_013401275.1 Pandion haliaetus | reverse complement strand
TTTTTCTTCCTTCTAGTCGATGAAAACAGCTTGTCCTATGTAAAGAATCGTGTTTATTCGCTCGGGCAGGGTGGCAAGAGCGGCTGTTCATGTCTTGCGAGCGCATCGCTACTTCACAACGCGATGGCTGCAGGGCTCTCCGGCTCTGCTCCTCTGCAAGCTTACGCGGTTATCAGCTCTGCTTTCAGGCTTTTTTTTCTCCTCTGCTGCACATAATTATATTGCCGGATTCACCCTCTCTTTGCGCTCCCCGGTTTCGGAGCAAGCCCCGCTCCCAGCGCTAGTTCTTCAAGGCAGAAGTCCAGGTACCCGAGATCCAATTTCACAACAAAAACATCTCAATGTCACCTACACCGAGAAGGTGGCTTATTGGAGCAAAATGCGAGGCATTTTAAACCCATTAGGCATCTCCCAGATGCAAATCCAATGGTGGAAAGAGAAAGGCTCTATTAAGACCCGAGGGCTGACAATTAGATTATAGTCCAATTGCCAGTGGATAATGTGCTAAAAGCTTTCCCACTTAGTGTAACTCCTCACTGAAAATTATTCACACTTTGCAGGCTGCTGCACTCCTGAACGGGAGACGGCTTTGTCCACGGAGAGAGCGAACGGCCGGGCATAGCTCAACCCGCAGACACGGACAGACGCCCGGACAGACACACACACGCGGGAGGATCATTAAGCACATCCATCCTGATCCAAAACCACAGAGCAAATCTGCTTCTGGTGCAGGCTTCCGAGCGCACGCACAGGCGCTGCAAACGTGCGAGTACAGATGCACCCATAGGCGTATAAACACCTATTCTAATGTGCCATACTGTATATACATCGGCACCTCAGCTGGATACGGTTAGACTTTAACGCCCCTTTCATGTGCAGAAAATACACTGTATTTTCCATCTAAACCTAAAGTTTACGCTTAATGGGAGTGATGACATTTTTATTTAAAAAAATCCGAGTTTGGGCACTCCACCAATTTGGTTTGGTTTGGGTTTTTTTTTCCGGTTTAAAACCGTCACTAAAAGCTTAGGGTTTGTACTCCTAACGCTCTGCATCTGGAATTCGAAGCACCACCAAGCAATGCAAGACTCTGGACCTGATCATTTAATTCAAATATTAAAAAAAAAAAAAAAAAAAAAAGGACTTTAAGACTTTCAGATCGAGAAAACTGCAACGAACGCACAAAACATTCTTTTTTTGCTCCCCCCCCGCCATGAGCTATGAGCACCCCGACTATCCACGAAGGTCCTTATCCAAGGAAGGCAAATTACATCTCCCGGGGGCGGGCAGCACATTTTAGCCAGCCAGCTTGGTTTCCCCGAGCACAGGCAGCAAACGGGCAGGAGATGAGGGCTTTGCGACCGTCGATGCTGTGCCTGTCCCCACCAGGGAGAGGGGGAAGGCTCCAACCCCCCCCAACCCTGGCGGGGGCAGGCGCTTGCATCCCTGGGAAGGGGATGCTCCACTGGGGGTCGGGGCTAGGGGGGTCTGTCCTGGACCGGAGGGGGGGGTCCGGGGCAAGGACGGGCTCCACATGGCAAGATAGGGTAGGGAGAGGCAGTAGGGCCTTCCTGCTTCTGTGCAGTGAGGGACCTCTGCCCACTTTCACATCACATGTACCAGAAGTGACGAGTCTTTTTCGGGTTTATAGGTTTAAAAAAAAAAAATTAAAAAATCCTTAACACACAAGTTAATCTTGCTCAGCTTTTGCAATATCATTTAACTGAAAACCAAAGTGAAACAAGTCATCCCCACCAGCGCCCAGAACAGGCAAGACCTGTGTAATGCAGCATGCGTCTGCGGTGACCAAGCACCCGCTTTGGATTTTGGGGTTTAAAACAGTAGTCAGAGGTGCTACGAAAAGCCATGTGATCTTTAATGCTCCATTTTTATATATCCATTTCATGCTCAATTTCAAACCAAGGTCCTTTAAGAGCCCTTCCACCTGTTTTGCACAGTTAGAGGAAATATGCATTGAATTAACTGGCAGAACTAAGCAGAAAAGCTGGCATATTGGAGGGACGGATAGGTTTGGAAAAGCTCCTTCACAGGTCTTAAAAAAAAAATAATATCAGAGAATACAAAATTTTCTGTTTACGGTCCAGCTACTTCATTTAAGAGGACTGCGTTTCAATGGCTTGCAAAAGGATCTGTTTGCCTGGTTTCTCTACACATAAAGCATTCTTAATTTCTTTACCCACAAACCATTCAGAAAGCTCTTCAAAATTTTATAAATCATAAAACGTGACTTGCTTACTTAGTGAAGAGGAATATTATTCAACATGAAAAATATGTGCATGTAGATATACATATCTATACATACACATCCACAGCACCATACATTTAAACTTGCCCAGTGGCGCTTTTCTTGGTTGCCTCCCATGAATCAATACAAGCAACCCGCAATCTGTGACAGAGCAACATTTACTGTAAGCTGAACCCACTGCTTTGGACCAAAATTTTAGTGGAAAGGAAGACTTCTGTATTTCAGTGCTCATTTGAAAGATGTAAAAATGTGTGTTAGTGATGTGGAAGGTGTTTGCTGAAGCATCTGAAAAATCTCTCCCAGTTCCTGGCTTTTGAAGTCTCACTGAAGTTATCATGTCCTGACAGGCATCTGTACCTCTATTTGTCCTAGAGACAGGACCGAGCTCATTCTTGACTTCCAACTTCAGGGTGGAAGTCAAGATGCAGTTCCCAGCAGACTGCAAGATTCCAATGACTCCCTCTCCTTTGATCAGGTATGGTGGTCCTTCTGAAATTTTGGGCTTGCAGTTTCCAGGAGAACTGCCCCTGCAATTGTTTGTTGGTTGAAGCAAATCTCTGCCTACTGCGTGACATGATTGTGCAGTGGGGCTCCTGAAACAATATCAATTTTTAAAATCTTTTTTTCTAAGTGAACCTGTTTTAATTTAATTTTCTTTCAGGCCTTCTTGACTTCTTCCACATTTCATATTTGATTTTCAAAAAAATATTTAATAGATCAGCACTTTTGAGCTTTATTAAGCGACTGGAATTAAACAGGTCTTTCATTTGCTGTTTTAAAATGTTTGCAAATTGCATGTTTAAAAGATGTTAATAAACAATACATTGCCAATTAAAAGTAATTAGAACAAATTAAGATAAATAAAAGTCTCAAGGAGCATTTTTTAGTTTAAAAAAAAACATCAGACTTTACACAGCACTCAATCTCAAGATGATCACATGCACATTGTGAGAAAGGGCAATTTTTTCCCTCGACTTTTGCAGGCCTTGGATTGGTAGGAGAATTTCAGAGTTGCCTGTAATGGCGATATGAAAATAGGAATAGCGGGAAGTGTGGGGAAGGATAGAAACCTCAAGACCTAAGAAAAAACATTTTCTGGCAAATGCTAAAACTTTTTTTTTTTTTTTTTTTTAAATAGAAAAGTCTCTGGTTTTGGGTCTCCGGTTCGAGATGTCTTGGGTGTTACTTACTTCATCTAGATTTATAGTTCCTTGACACTTCTTTTGTTGTGTCCAAAGTTTTGTCCCAAAATATCCAAAGCTAAGAACCTAAAATTAGAGACTGCCTTTGAAACTGCTGACCTCTGCATATTTTCCCTCTGTGAACATACAGCAGTAGGAATACGCCCAAAGACAACGAGTTTTGCTTTGAGGGCCGGCCGTAGAAAGAATTAAAAAAAGACTATCAGCCATTTTCCAAAAACTTCCGTAGCGGATGCTTCTCCATTTTTGCTCAGTGATGCATCTACATTTTGTGTCTCATGTCTCTTCTGGTAGATGTAAAGGAAAATGGTAGTTTAAAAGAAAAAAAAAGACGGAAAAGAAAAGTTAGAAAACAAGGAGATAGAAGGTGAATGTAGAACAAAGAACATTTCATTTCTGGCCTAGTGAGCTCGGAAAGTGAGAAGAAGCATCGTGATTTACAAGTCTCCCAGATCATACAGGGCAGCTTGTAATAAAGCATGTTAGACGGTCTGGGAGCAGCACTGCTGTCACCAAGAAACTGCTCTAGCAGCCTTCTGCTGCCTGAAGCCTCACAGCCATGATCGCAGAAACCTAGCGTGTGCAGATAGAGCCACGCTGCCAGAGCCATCAGGCACCGCAGACGCGGCTGCCAGATATTTCTGGCTTATTTCCACACTGTAAGGACGGAGAGAGAAGCATTCCCACACCGTGGCGTGGTGAAAGGCATCACTTTTGCTTATTTTAACAGTATGGGGAACAGGATTGGGGGTGTTCTGGCATGAAAAGGATTTTTTTTTTTTTTAAGCCTGCAATTTTGAAAGTATTCAGGATTAGGGCTTGGAAAACATATTTCAGTACCCATAACATACCGCTCATTTATCTGGCAATGGCTAAGCTTGTAGAGGGAAACTAAGCTTATTTGAAATAACGTGGCTGTAAATAACACTGGGGGAAAGCAACTCACAAGTTTGTGTAATTCTCAGCATACGCTTTGCTGGAAGGCTGGCACCGAAAGGGTTTTCATTTCAGTGGCGTGAAGACAGCTGTACGAGCTAAGCCCTTCCTGCCCTGCCCGCGCGGGTTTGCAGAAGAAGCCAGCTTGCTTCCATTAGTTATATCAAAGCGAGGAAACCAATCAACCTGGAATTTGCACCATAAAACATGGCTAAAAGCCAGGTAGGTTGCCATCAGCTTTCAGGCAATCAGAGGCGAAAATCTGGCCCCTTTAAAGTTAACAGTTCATTTAGCGTGGATCAGAGAACTTGAACTAATACTTCAGTTCAACCTTACCAAGCCTCTCAGGGATTTTTAGGCAGGTTTTAGAGCTTAACTTGTTGACTGTAGTACAGTATTCATGGTCAATCTTAAAGCTTTCAGCAATAACGATTGTGGTAATGAAAATATAAATCAATTAGACTTCTGGGTGACATAGAAATTAACATTTCCCCATGACAGATGTGAGATTATAATGGTTTATATTTCATATAAATGAATGCATAGTTTTTGGTAACGAAGAACATTTGTAATCTTGTAGTGCCCAAACCTGTTAATTTAAATATGGCTAAATGAGAGAAACTAACATGTTAGCCTCAAGCCTTCTTACAGGATACAAAGTTGGGCTGCGTTTTTTGAGATACTGGAAAGGTTTACAAAATTCAACAGAATTGTGACTGCGGTTACTGTGAAACATGGATGAAGCAAACATAACTCAACCGGTAGAATAATATCCTACTGTACATGTTGAGTAAATAACCGATAAATATAATCATAGATATAGTTCATAAATGCAAATGTAAATTGGGTATTTTAGGGATAAAAACAACGGGAAGTATAAAGGTGTAAAACCAGCTCCTTTCCACCAGAGACACCACTTACTACATATCCTCCATCTTATTTTTTCCATTGCAGAACCTGTACTAGGCTTTTATTTTGACGATTCTTTGGTACACAAGGATTGAACGACATTTGCAGTCCAGTGTGCTCGTTTGGCCCAGCATTAGGAAGGTAAACGGGGGAGCTTTCTAAGGACTGCCGGGCAGAAGGGATTCCTCTCGTACAAGGCGGCCGTCAGGGAAGGAAGATGGCATACCCGACCCTCCACCCACTGCTGGCCTGCTCCTGCCCCTGCCGCCGCTGAGGCTGCAAGGTCTTCGGAGCAGGAATTGGCCTTTCTGTGTGTCCGTAGTTACTCAATACAGCCAAATCCCGCTGCAATGTAGCTGATGATTAGTAGCAAGGGCAGCCCTGAGTGACGCTAGTAGTTGATTAGCTTCCTTGTCTTCACCCCTAGCCACTGCTGAGGTCAGGGCTAAGCTTAGCCCAGTTAAACCAGCGACTTACTTTGCCTCCACGGTAGTCTCTTAAATTTAGGGTTAAATACTTTCTCTTTTTCTCTTAAAGAGATCTTTCTTTGATGAATAGGTTGATGAAAATCAGCCTAAAGCCATAGGCTGTAATTCCATCTGTACATGGAGTCAAGGTAAAAGAATATTTGTTAAATAATAAATCTCTTTCATTAATTGAAACATTTTTCCATTAATGAAAATTATTATTTAAAATTGGTTAGAATAATGTATTTCAAGTTAAAAACATATTTTACATTGTCACTTTCTGACAATTTAAGGATATGACCAAGAGCTTAGGTCTCACACAAGTCAAAATGAGTGGGTTCTCTTCAAAAGTCCATGGCATAGCCCCTTTTTATACACCTAAGTCTATATTCCTCTTTCTTTCACAGGAACTCTTGAGCAAGTATGGAGTACAGAACCATGTCAGGCATCTTTCAAAGACAGCTGTCAAAGGACAGTATAAAAAACAATGCTTTACTAATTTTTTCTTTCTAGCACCAGGAATGCTATGAGTGCCAGTGCTAAGACAAACCTTGTCTCTTGGGTTTGAAACACCTGGATGTAAGTCATCCTGTGGAAAGTGATATTTACTTTTATATAGTGCACAAAACACTAAAACTGTTCACTGTGATGAGCATGAATATCCTAAAAAGGCCTAGAATAAATGAGAACCAAAAAGAAAATTCCCTTTAGCCTACCAGAATGGATTATATGGATTTACTAAGCAGATAGTAAAACCGAGGCTGGCACTATAAAAGAAAGATAATGGTGTACAGTGGGCTGTAGCAGAGGTGAGTGGGGGAAAGCCTGGACATAATTTAGTGAGTACTTTGAAACAGGTATTTTATATCAAAAAGGGAAAACCAAGGTTGATTCTGGCAAAATAAACATATATATCTGACACTTGGTAATGGAAAGAAAATTAAGACCAAAGGGTTGAGAGAAAGAAGATTTGGTGCTAAGTCCCAGGGGTGGAAATCCTTGCTGGGAAAAAAGAGTGGCTTAAGCACAGCTAAACTTTTACAGCCGTAATGACAGCTTTGTACCTCAGGTGATGCCTCCGCCCTTCCTTGGCAATGCCGTGTTTGCTCTCAATCAGTACAAGATGGTAACTAGAACATAAGACCAGAATTTACTAGTTGTAGACTCTAGCTCCGAATTGCAACTGCTCTACGTTGCTGCTTTCCTTTGCCCAAAACCAAGTGCAATGATACCAGCCTGATGTATAAGAGCCTTTGGAGTCCGCAGATTAAAAGCGCCATATAGAGAGCTGGTATTAGTGCTGCTTGTAAAACAGGGCATTTGGAAGACAGCTTGGTTTGTAGACTCTGTCTGAGCTTTCACAAAGGAGAAGATAGAGTTTATTGTTAAAGCTGGCGTTGCTACTCACTAACAGCAGATGACACTACCGTATTCAATTAGGTCAGATTTCAGAGAGCGTTTTAAAATATTTTTGTTATCAAAGCAACCAATATTTGAACCCTTTCTTTCCTAAGTTCAGTTTCAAGGGTTGTGAGCCTTTTGCACTGACGTGTTCCTAGGGACTGGGAAGAGCACTTCTATGTTTAACATGCACTCATGTTTTCAGCAAAAGAAAGGCCGTATGAAATCTGTCACTTAATATTTGCAACCTGCATGGTATCCTTTTCTTCAGTTTGACAGGGGAGATTATGCCCACAAATAAACATTCCCAATAGTATATTTGGGCTCTTACCACTTGGCATCTGTCAAACAACTTGCCATCAGCTTTCTAAAATTGACAGTTTCAGTAGATTTCTGCTAAATGTTGAAAAATAGTTTCGCTGACCTCTTCTCTATTGAAGATTCAGACACCAGCTGAGGCAGCTGTCCAGTTTGCAGTATGATATAAGAGAAGAGGAATTAACCCAATGACAATTGAATTTGGAAATGTCTTTAGAGAAGCCACCAACTGCTGCAGGAAAGGGAGTATTACTTAGTTCTGCTGTCACTAAAATGGATGACATGTGCTAATCTCCAGTGACCGATCCCTCGCTGCTGTGTGACCTGAGCACTGGAAGACTGAATGGGTACAGACTACAGTCACAAGCACAACACAATGGTCAGCATTATTTTGCTGATCTTCTCCACTAAAACCAGAGCATATACAATTTTGAATAACATGTTAACCTTGGTATTTCTTGTCTGTCTCTAGTCAGTGCTCTTTTGCCTGAAAATTTGTGTCTGTTGTGCTTTCAATGGTGGTAATGGTGGAATTACAGGGGCAGCATGCACTTGTCCCACCGACAGCGGTGTAGATGGTAGCGATGAGGGCAGCAGAAGCAGACGCTGCACAGAGAGAGGGATTTCTAATGTATCCCTGTTGCTTACCCTGTGTTATTTCTGTTGACACAAATGTGCATTCTTAAAGCTGCATTGTGCTGAAGGCTGGAGAACCAACTGTTGTGGGAATGAGAGGGCTTTCACAGAAAATCGAGAACCAAAAAGAACCAACTTTCGAGTGCATCTGAAGTGTGTAAGTGAGAACTGTATGGGCTACAGGGGTAAAGAAGGGAGGCTGTACACACAGCGAAAGAAAGGAAGGGCTAGCCCTTTTGAAAGCCATCTTTCTTCTTTCCTGTCTTGTCTTAAACAAAAGAATTTTCAGTTTATTCAAGCACTACCTAGGTCATCTGTATGCTATCTCATGGACATCACTGGCAGTCTACAGTCCTTGACATCTGTAATTCACTTTGGTTCTCATTTTACTTTTAAATGTTTTTTTAAAGAAAAGCAATTTCTGCTGTGAAATGCCAGCTCGCTCTCAGAGCACACAAGCTTTGAGGTAAAGCTGAAACAACCTCACATTCAGCCCCAGATCCAGAGGAGTTAATAAACAGTGATCATTCTGCAATGCTCTTCCTGCTGTGTGTCACTGTTTTATATTCTTAAGTCGCTGTTTAGCTGGAGGTTTGCTAACACCCAGAGTTAAGGGTGAACTTACCTCAGCTATCCGCAGGAGACATGCCATACATGATCTAGCAAACACGGGGTCATTTCAGCAGTTAACCATATTCCTGAACTGAGTTCTTGGTATCTTAAAATAAGCTCTCCTCAGAGCCATAAATCAAGGGGGAAGGATTGCAACAAACTCTTTTGCAGCCAGACTAAGAGTGAATTATACTCATAAGCTGTCCATAACTTGGTCACATTTTCTCCCTTGACTCGTACGATTGACACCAGAAGCTGTGGTTCCTCACTAGGCTTTTTACCTAGGTCCTTGCAACATGCCCATCGCTTTTATCCCTGAGCCTCTGTTTATTAACAGGTAGTGGGGACATAAAACCTACTTATCATCATCTGTCTCTAGTAAAGAAGAGGCAGGCCTGACCAAAGCACTGGTACTTTGAATCTCCTGGGGAGGGGAGGAGGAAGGGACATGAGAGACATAACAGAGCTGATGAAACTTGAGGACACTGGTGCAGGCTTTTCCTGTGAAAGGAAAGACTTCATAGCTGGCTCTGCATATGGAACCCAGATTTTACAAAAGCTGGGTTCCCATCTTCAGAAGAGAGACAGAAACCAGATTTACTATCTGTTCAGCAGACTTTATATTAATGTGCCACACTGATACCAAATAGCTTTAGACGGGTCTAGGTGTGGTCCTGTTTGAAGGCTTATGGGGAAGCTCCTGACAAGCTTGTTTATTTATACAACTACCAGGGACTGGAAGAGGTTTAAGCTATTATATATGAGATAGTAGTACATGCAACACAGCTAAAGTTAATTTTACCCCCCTCTGGTATAATTTGAATTTACCAATTATTATTTTTTTTTAACAGACGTTTATGACAAATGAAACAATTGCATAAACCTGTGTAATCAAAGCAAGGAAGAACATATCAGATCTCACAAAACTGTGTTGGGAAACTGGACTCACTTCCTAGGCTTGATGAACAAGCCTACTAATACATCTACCCCATATTGGGTTTACTGAGGACCAGGCCATTCCTCTATGATGCAATGCAGCAGGCAGTATGTGCAAATTTAGGTACAATTTCTCAAGAGCATGTATTGAATGGGACATGAAAAAAGAAATACTTTGCATAAAGTAGCAGAGTCTATGAAGGCTGGTCACCCATGAATTTATGTCTCGTGATAAAGTTTGCTATGTCAGTAATTACCTAATAAGAAAGAGAACCAACTCATGCTGTGATTCTTCCATCAATGGAGGCATAAAGAGAATCTCCGCCTCCTATATTAGTCTGTCTATATTCACAAAACAAGTATACATTTAATATCATTGACACCCTGTCCTTATTTTTAAGTGAAATTGAAATTGGCCAAGTAGTTCAGAAGTTTTGTTGGAGGAGGGGTGGGATGGGCAGACAGACAGAATTGTTTCAGTGTTGTTTCCTTAAGGAAGCCAGTTTTAAGAAACAGGCAACTAGCATAGTTTCCCCCATGGTAATATTGCAACAACAAAATGTATCTGTTTTGTGTTATATAAACAAAGACAGTGCTTCGGGGTCAAAAAACTATGGAAGAGACATTAAGGTGTCTTGCAAACTGCCCACGTGTTCAGTGTTGAAGATGAAGGTCCTGCAGGTGACTCATTCCATTAGACCTCCCTCAATTAAAAGAGATACTGAAAGCAAATTGCAGAGGGTCCACGTCAGGTGAGGATAGGAAGAAGCAAAAAGCAAGAGACCCCCTGGGCAGGCCAAGTGGAGAAATCCTGGCTGCTGCTTCCTCCTTGTTTCATATCCTATGCTTCTGGGGAGGCAAACAGGCAGCATTAATAAGGTAAGATCACAGTCCTTCAGGAACTTTCCCTGCTTTTTGCAGCTTGACTAGCATCTGGGTAAAAAAAAAAAAAAAAAAAGATAATGAAATACCGTAGAAGTGGGAATATTTTGCCCTTGGCAGCAGTGAAGAAACCCATATAACTTATCTAATATGTCAGCAGATTGTTAGCAGCAGACATGACCCCAGTTGGGTGGGTACTGCATCTATGCAGAAGCATAATGGTACGGAGAGGAACATAATGAGAACCAGGCTGAGCTGCAGCATGTCTCACATGGAGAAAGGCTTTCTCTGCAGTCACTGCGATGCATCAAGGAAGTGGAGCCTTTTGTGAGTCAGCAGCATCGCTAGTGTTCCCTCAGAGGGACACTGCTGAAATGGCTAACAGACCTGAACCAGAGCTGTAAAGGATGAAAAAGACACTATTATATCATCCGAAACCTTCCCATGCGAACGATGGGAAGGCTCGACTTGCTCTCTGGTTTCAAATGGAGCTTTAGAGCATTTGGGAACAGAATCTGCTGTTTCTTTTCCTCCTCACAGAAGTCCTCGGAGCTTTGCAGAGCAGCAAATGCTGTAATACTCTGAGCAAGGAGAGTGAGCAGAAAAGTAAAGATGGCTTTGGACAACTAGTCTGTTGATTAAAGTACTGCTTGCAGGGCTGGGGGAACTGCAGAAAAAGCATCAGAGAACCAATTACCAGTTCATCATCATGTGACACGCATCTTTGACACATAACATACTACTGTCCTGCTGTTCACTTTCCCCCTCAGTTCTTGTCCATGGCTAAGTAAGTATATGCAAGACTTGCCACCGTGGCATTTCTCCACATTTGTGCTCTAATGGCAGTAGATTTTGGCAGTGATCATTAGTGCAGGTCCATTAGTGGGCCCTGTGCCCAAGCGTGAGCATTGTTGAAGCACCGGCTAGTAGAAGTGGCATGAAGAAAAGATGATCAGAGCTGTAAGGTGAACAGACATTCAGTACTGCCCACAGTTTTTCCACACTTCAACCAACGTCTTCAACCAGCACAGGAAAGCAACAGTGCGCCATGTAAAATTTCAGGGCAATGTACACACAATTCTTCTTTTAATGACTCATTAATACAGATTCAGAGAGATGATGCCAGTATCAGCCAGCTCATGCCATTGAACTCTGCTGGAAGCAAATGTGAGCTTTGTGGTTGAGCAATAGTTTTAGGCAAGTATTCGTATAACAAGGGTAGCAGGATAAACACCATTCATGAGCCTTGAATATTTGTCTGAGGAAAAATCATAAAGCACATTATCTTTTTACTACATGTACAAGCACTTTTTTTTAATACAGTGAGATTATTCCTTATGTGTGAGTGTAACAGAAATACGTATCACAAGGACTAGCTAATGCAAAAGCTGATGGCGTTCTGTTGTGTATATGCAAACACTGAGTAGTATTGTGCCTTCTAGAAAGCAGCCATGTGGGAGTAGGGGAGGATGCCCAAGAAGCCCATGAGAGAAGGACTTTGTGTTTCCAGCACCCCCAGAATACAGTGAAATTCATCTGAGCTTGGACCACGCAGATGGTCATTGAAACCTGCAGAATACTGTAGCTGTCAATTCTCTTCTCTTTCCCGGGAGCTGAGGAGAGACATGTGGGGAAGCATTTTGTTTGTTTGTTTCCTAAAAGCAGCTGCCCATGCTCTCCAGGTAAGCTGCAAAAGCCAGAGGACAAGGCTGGCAGCCTGTAAGAACACACCATGCCAAGGACAAGGGAAGGTAACAAAAAGGGACTCTAGCAAAACAGCTACATTATCCCACAGCACTCTTCAGAGAAAGTGTGCCACCAAGTGTCTATTCAAACACAAGCTGCTAAAAGCACCAAGCATCTGATTTCAGTTAATTAATATATGGAGAATCTGCACAAAGGAAGCAGAGAGCGCTCATCTGAATACTAGAGAGATGCAGCCTCACTGGCAAGCATGTGGCATTGCTTCTGCATCACTCAGTATATCAGAGGAATCATTCTTTTTCCCCCGCTCTCTGGTACGTGAGGAAACAAAGAGCTCAGCTGCAGAGTCTCAGTTTCTGGGCATTTCTGTTTAGGTGCAGTGGTGCTCCTCGTGAACCCACGCCTAGCTCAAGCTATAGTTGCCAGTGCTTCTGCATTAATAGTAATAACAGTAAGTAATGAGGAAAAGGCCTTTTATCACACTTTTCTGTGGTACAACTCAAGTGCTTTGCAAATAAGCATATTATCGTGATAGGTAGGAAAGGAAGAACTACACGAATGCTTTCAGCTTTGTCCTCTGAAGTATCAGAAGGTAAATACCGTGATAAGAAGTGCGTGCATGTCTCCTGAGACTCAGCCCAATGCTATATCAGATAGAAAATATCTATGGTCCTTTTTGGCATATAAACAAAGGAGCCACCTGACTAGAGATGCTTGGACTGGTACTGACATTCTCCTGCCGTGCCAGGAATCCACATCTGGAGATGCAGCTGCCAGTCTCTTGTTGGAAACAAATAGCCCAATGTACCTTGCAGGAGCAAAGCTTCTCTGATGGCTGTTTGGTAGCTCCTACAGAAGGAACAGGGAGTTTCTGTCTGATGGGACAGTTGTGTCAGTGAAACCAAGGCATAAAGCATTTTGGCTACAGAAAGAAATGAAGAAAAAAAAAAAACAAAGGAAAAGAAAAAAAGCCCAATCTAGGCTATAATCTGTAAGGAAACCAGAGCTGAGGGACTTGCTGCAACACGTCACCATCATGAAGACCCAGCAGATGCACTGATAAAACTCACAGTGGTGGGGGTGTTTTTTTCTTTACTTATGCCCCTCTGCAGATGTTTCTTTACCTCCATGCAAAAGCCTGTTATGTCCAAGTAGTTTATTCCTTTTTCCTTCCAGAAATAAGCCATGCCAGTATAAAAGATACCTTATGTTCAAGAACAAAATGAAAATTCAGATTTGCTAGCACGCCACATATATTCTGCAGCCCACATCAGAAAAGTTCCAGGACATGTTTAAAGTAGCTTTAATTTTATCTCATTTGCTTCACTTCCAAAGTAAATTCAACAAAATCAGATTAAGGACTTTTAAACCCTAAATTAGGAGTTTGACTCAGGAATTTAAATGGAGTTTAACTAATCATAAAATATACACTTCTAGTTCGTTTTGCTTGTTTTTTCCTGTGTGTCCCTGTATAGACAAGCTGTTAGACTGGATGAGCTTTGGTCATCATTTTCATTCACAGAGTGAATGCAACAGGATCTTAATTTCAGCTCAAGCTGTTAGCCACTATCCAGATACTATGGCAAAATTAACAGTAATCACAAAGTTTTACTGCTACTTATTTTGTTTTGCAGATTGTAGGAGATAAATGAATGTTTTGGTTCATAAAAAAAAAAAAAAAAAAAGAAGAAAAAAGACAAGTCAGACACATGGAGTGTCTCAACCAGCACGGTTCCCTGAGATTAGGAGACGGTCATTCAGCTTTCATCTCTCATTTTTCCCTTTGTTCATTTTTCCATCTAAACAAGAAGTATTATTAAATCGAGAAGATTAGCAACAAGATCAACTCTTCCCCCCGCCCCCGTGTTTTGCAAGGAAAGAAACATCCTGCCATCACTTGCAAAGCGCATGGTCCTAAGCACGCTGCAGCTGTGCCTATGGGTGCGCAACTAGATGTTGCAGCTAAGCCTCCCGTAGCTTAAACAAGCAATTCAGCCAGGGCTACCTGCTCTCAACCTAATTTCAGTATTATGTTAGGGAGAGAAGTCTCTTTGTATCAGATCTGACAGGCATGTGTTCCTGAGGAAGTGGAGGGGAAGCCCTCTGTTCATATGACTAATTAGACAGGCTTCACGCTGGGTTGCTCTTTTTTGATGCTGATCCCTGTACTAATTGTCAGGTTGTTCCTTGGGAAAGCAAGGTTGAGTTCAAATGCTGCAGCGCCTTGTTCCCCGTTAGCTTTCCTGACCTTAAACTGATGCGAATTGACAGGGAACAGACTGGGAGAGAGAGCGCGCACATTTTGGAGTCGCAGGAAAAAAAGAAGCAGGAGCACAATTAACAGGGAGCAGTTAGATAAAACGGGTGGTCGTAGCCCTGAAGCAAGAGCATGAAGCGTTTGAGGAGGAAAAAGCAGCATGATTGATAAGCAGTCACTTCTAGCTGAGATTCTGCAGCTCCCTTAGGAAAGTGTAGATGGTTTAATTTTTAACCAGATCTCCGACTGGATTTTTTGCTCTGCTTTTCTTCTGGTTAGATCTGCAACAATTTAAGACCAAGCTACCACAGCTGAGCCAAACTCACTTCCCACCAGCTGCTTTTTTTTTTTTTTTTTTTTTTTTTTTCTGAGGCTGTTTTAGCTCTGGTCAGGCTTTCATGGCAGGGGGCGGTGGGGGAAGAAAGGGGGAGCATTTAATCAAATCCGACATTCAGGAGCTCAATCCTGCAAGGTACTGAGCTCATTGACCTCAGTCCAGCAAAACAATATACAGAGGACTTCAAAGGGGATACTCACATGCTTAAAGTTAAGCAGATGTCTAAGTGGTGCATTGGATTTGGGCCAGAGAAAGCAGGGCCCTCCAAAAAGCGAAGGAGCTCCGGCGTGCACAGGTCTGCAAACTGCTACCTTTATCGGCTCAGCTCTCAGTGTAGCTCCAGAGCAGGTGTTACAGTTATAGCAGGGTCTGAGATGAAAGGGGCCCAAGGGCTTGGCTGCAAAGGCAGGAGAAAACTGGCAGTTTTCTGGGCAGTAGTCACCGTTCTGTTCTTTGCAAAATAAGTGCTCTCTTATGCTTTTTCTGATTTAGCATGAAATGAGGCAGCCAAATGCTCCATTGCCCTCTAAAGTCCTAAAATTGTAATTTACAATCGAGGCATGACAACTCTTCAAAAGAGGGAATAAAGATTTTGATTTTGTTGGTTGGGCTTTCCCCCCTTTTCTTTCTGAATGCTTTTAATTTTAGTAAAGGAGTTCAGGAGTGCAGAGCCATAGCTTTCTGATTTCAGGGGAAGATAGCTTGGAAATCACTGTGTGGGTGTGTATGAGCACACTCAGAACTGGACTTGAAAAAGTTGGCATTGTGCAATTTTAACTAACAGACTTTCCTCCACACTGTACATAGACATCTGAGGGAAAAGGGAGATTTTTTCAGCCAAATGAGGACTCTTTTGGTCTGATTTCAGACATGGTGGTCTCAGGAAGACTTCAACTATCCAGTGTGGCTTGGACGTAAAGAGCAAACAAGACCTGACTCTGTGATGTTAACAGCAAGAAGAAAAGAAACCCCAAGCAATCATCTCTACTTGAAATCTCTGTTGGATCTCTACTGGGAAAAGTAGTGATTATCATCTGCTCAGCTCCTTTTGTCCATCATCCTTCAATTAAGTATGTTCTACATAAGTACATATGCACACACCTATATATCTTCCAGTCTTAATTTGCTGCTCAGTAGAATTTGGACAACTGCAAAGCTTATTTCTGGACACAGCACAGATAATATTTCTGTATTTCTGTCCACCTTAATGCATGGAAGTATAACCAAGTAGGAGGGATACAGATAGAACATTTCAACCTCCCAAGAAATTAATTCTGCAGAAGTTCAACTCGCTGGACAAGAACTAAGCAATTATTGAAGTTCTATGAAATTCCAGCCTTTGAAATATCTTTGAGATATGCTAAGAACATGTACTAATCAGTACAGTATGCTAAATGTCAGCTTTCTGATAAAAGTCGCTACTAAGTTACAAGGGGTTTAGAGCTTCACACAGCATTCATAATGTGATTTTCAGATTTTCTTTCAAGATACGACATTTAAAAAATTTCCTGCTTAGGATATGCTTCCCTTTTCAGTGAGACTGTCTAAGTAAGGAAGAGAGAGAGTGCACTCCACAAACAGGTGGGAGAAGCCAGAGAAAGGAGAGAGAGTCCAGACAAGCAAAGCACTGTCACGGGTCCAACCCAGTTTAAAATCTGTGACACAGGTAGAGGCTAATGTATATAAAAAACCCCAATCCTTCTTAATACTTCTCTAGAGCAGTTCAAAAGAATTCTGCATTGCTGTTTTAATAGACTACCACTGTGCGTAAGAAGTTGACTACTCCAGTCTTGCTTTCTTGTGATACCTCAAGAGAAAAACGTCATCACAGTCTTTCAACCTTTGGGGGCTCAAGGGAACAGCAGACTCTTTCAAACATGCTACAAGCATATCTATTAAGGGCTGCCACATAACAGATCATGCAATCTTTCTCCTGCTACCATCTCTAGCCCTACTGTGGATGATTGTCTGGTCTGGAACAAAGGGAATAGCATAAGTGAAAATTCACCTCAGGCACCTTTCACTCATGACACTGGAAGTAAAAAAACATCCTTGCTTTCATACTTTGACAGCACAGGGTTTCTGTTTTAGCACATTAGCAGCAGAACAGCTTCATTGTCACTGACTGCATCTGCAGTAGGCCCTATTTTCATTTAAATGATGGGTTTTCAACCTTCCATGGTCTAGACTTTGTCTAAATAGGGGAATATTATCTCATCAACACCTTCCTCCACATTCACATCAGCACAGTCTTGCAAGAGACTTCACTGCAGAATTTTATCAATAGGTGCATTAGCAATATATTTCAGGAAACTCTTTTAAAAAAAAAAAAAAAAAAGGCATGTAAGAGGTCACAAAGCATCATGCCTGGTATACCTGTTCCCTCTGAGCATACAGTCTTTCAAAACCAAACCAGTGGGCTCCCCTGTTCAGCGATGACATCTGTCCCTACATGTCCTCAAGAAGTGGTTGCTAACAAAAGAGGGGACTTGCAGAATGATAGAAGGCATTGTCCTATGTCAAGTCTGCATTCAGATCGAAAACCTTATTCCAAATCCTGTCACGGGGAGCCCTTATGAAGCCTTGAATCAGATATTATGTCTTGGCCATTCAACTTTTCCTTTTAAATACAAAATAACAGCTTTTCTTCATTTTTTGAAGCAGTTTTAAGAGTCAGTGGTAATCTCCTACCCATCTGTGAAAAAAAACAGTTACTTGCACCCTATTCCCATGTGTTCGGATAACATTCCAACAGCATGTATTGAGTAGTACAGCTAACTTGAGTGCAGCCACAATTGCGTGGTTGTAAAAGCTCCTGTTGCATCAACTGATCGGA
This sequence comes from Pandion haliaetus, assembly GCA_013401275.1. Classification (NCBI taxonomy): domain Eukaryota; kingdom Metazoa; phylum Chordata; class Aves; order Accipitriformes; family Pandionidae; genus Pandion; species Pandion haliaetus. The sequence goes on along the minus strand of VYZV01017679.1, from coordinate 115,723 downwards.
AACACACATGCAAAAAGACAGAGCACTGGATGCTGGTATCCTCCTGTCCTAGAGTTCCTACATCTGTAATAACAACTCTCCACATACCAGAGTTCAAGATAACAGTTATAACAAAAACACCAGAGTATAGATGGCATGGTATTTTTTTTCCCCTCTCTTCTCCCTCTTTCACATACATGAAACAAAACAAGGCAAGGGGAAATAAAGCGCAGTTACGACACGGCTTTAGGAAGAACAGTTTAGGTCCCATCAGAACACACACAACAATCAAGGTTTCCTGGAGATCATTGTGGAAGGAATCTATTTCAGCATCATGCATGTGCTATGTAGAGACCATCTAAACCACAAAAGAACAGCAGGATACCTTTGCTGCAGTTTGAGATCACTTGCAAATGTCTATTGAAATGAGTCTCATGAAAACAGCACTCTTGATACTGCAGAGCTCATCAGCCCAGTGCTTGTTTTGTCGACATAACAATAATTATTCCACAATAACAAGCTTAGCCACAACAATGGGAACATAGCATTGGGGCGGTAGAGTCTCCAACCTGCAATTTTCAACTTCATTCTCCCTATTCAGAGCGGAAACAGCAGTGTGTGTGGCATGCCCTCTGACTGATGTACAAGGTCACTGAAAGCAAAAGTGTAGCACTTGGTGAAATAAAAGTTTAGACTAAACAGTGGGTGATATTGTTGGGACTTGACCATGTGAAGGAAGCTTTCATCACCAAGTCGCATTTTACCAGATGTTCACAAGTACACACACCCAAACTCACAATCTCTTGTCTATTAGGAGGAAACTCATGACATTTTCCTTTGTTCATTAGAATAGGGTCCTATTTGGACTAAGTTCATAGGAATATTTCAACAAATAACAGCTCCCATTGTAGACAGCTGGGAGTTTGAACTTGAAAACCTAGTCATCAGATAAAATCACTGTGGAAGAGAGAGGGAGAGACTAGCAGAGCTCACCAAACACACTGGTACCAAAAATTTTATCCGAAGGTTGCCACAATACAAAATGGGTAAGGTGAGGAAAAGGAGTTGGGAGGATTGAGGGGGCTTTGGGGTAGATGGTGATGAAAAGTCATAGTTCTGATGAGTGAAACAGAAAACTCTGGGTGGGAACAGTTTGGGAATGGAGAAGGAGCTTGAAGAATGGGAGCGACATGCTGGAAAAGTGTCAGAGAACTTAGAAGAAGCACTGGGGGTACTTGAACTCTAGGACAGGAGGGTTGAGTAGTAGAAGATTACGAGTTCCCATCACCCGCTCTCTCATGCTAAATCAGGAGGAGATGGGATTATCTCTAGCTGACATAAGCAGACCCTCATTAGGAGTCCAGGACACACAGAACTCTATCTAGTTTTTTCTGGCACTGGACTACCAGGGCACTCTCCCTCTCAAGCAAGCTGGAAGTATCCTAGCCTTTCCAACCTCTCTTGGCCATAAGGTAGATCTGTCAGAATTTCCAAAGCATTTTCAAGTATCTTTCATGTTGTGCTGTGTCTCGTAAAAAAGCATCTTTCCATTATCCAAGAAATTCTAACATTTTATCATTTACCAGTCTAACTCAGATGATGCATGCATTTCAGTTCTAGCAAAACAACCATTTGCAACAAGCCAAAACAAATAACCATTCACCCCTTGACCCCAACTGCTCTTAACTAATACTCAACAGAAAACCAACATAATGTGGTATTCACACAAACACCCCCGCCCCGGCCTGATAATTACAAAGTGAAATCTGGGTTGTGAGTGGATTTCTATACTTAGATCCTTTCAAAATGGTGTAAAAGCAGTGAGTAGACTTTTTGTATGTGAATCTCTACAAAGAACATTTCCTAAAAGTTAACATTTCTTTTAACAAAAGAATCTTCATGAAAGTTTTACTATTTCGTATTAAGGAATAACAAATTAGTCCTGAAAACAGTGCTGGCTACATTAAAATAATTTATTTTTTGAGCACGTTGGGGCATTTTGTTTAGCTTTCTGTTTGTTTGTTTCTTTTGGTCCCCACCTGCCACTAGCACAAACACCTACTGTGAAATTGGAAAAGCCAGTCCCCATTTCCCACTTTGATATACTTAAGGCCCTTAAGACCTTCTGAACATCTCCACGTAGGAAAAGGCGAAGTAGTTCATCAAAGTACAAGCCCACTTATTTGTAAAGCTCATTTCTGCCACCCTTACATTGTAAAGAATACCGTAAGTGCGTGCGAGGAACCATTTTTTAAACAAAGTGCAGAAAAGGGTTTTCAAGTGCTGGTGACAAGGCAAGTGCTGATGAACACTCATTTTCACCTGCTCCCATCCCTTGCAGTCTCAAGGAGCCATCCCACACCCCCAGGCCCATCCTGGGGCTCCCCCTTACGCACGTTGCAACGAGCTGAGGAAAAGCAATTAGCATGATCTGTGCTAACTAATGGCTGTGGGTTAACTTAAGCCTGGCTTTGGAGACGGTGGTGGGGCAGGTGCAGGGACATCTAGTGCAGTGCAGAGCTAGTGAAGGAGGCTCGAAGAGGCTGAGCTTTGTTCACTGTTTGCCTTCAAACCCAGCACCACAGGGTTATGCGAGCTTCTGTATGACATGACAACTGGTCCAAACGAGCTCTTGAAAAAAAATCTCATTTGAGCTACAACTCACCACATACAACCTGAGTGCATTGCTGCCCCACAGAAGTACCAGGCTGAGAATATGTGTTCACTCAGTATCATTTATGGGAGGGCCCAAGTAAGGAACAAGTGGAATAATTTACATAGAGGTAGCTAAGATATTTCACCTTTGTAAGTGCAAAACCTAAATTTTATTAGTTTTCATAGGGTTTTTTCCCCCAAAGACAAAGTGCTGGGAGCTTGCTTATTTGCTACTATGATCTACAATAGTTTAACCTTCAGTCTTATTGAGTCAGACCTCTCATGGTTATAAAGTAGTGTCCTAAGGCAAGTAACACCATCTCCATCACAAAATTGTCTTATTTTTCACAAGTGTAACACATTAACAAAAAAATAAGTTTTAAAAAGTTCTAAGATTAAAGAGCACAGCATCAACAGAAAACTGAGTAAAATAATAATAATAATGTTATTTGTGACAAAACAGACAGAATTTAGCTGAAAAACTGTGTGGTTACAATTTGACTTTAAGCACATACAAAGAGAGGTAAAACTAAGTCCTATAAAATTACTTATTGGAAATGCACCCAAAAAGGTTTCTTCAATAAAGTAGGAATTTTAAATAATATTTGAGAGTAACTTTGCCTAAAAATGGTGGATGTCACAGCAAAAAAAAAAAAAGTGTCCAATGGTATTTGCTTCTCACAAACCAATCGAAAAGGCACCTGATGAAATTATCCTGCAGCAACCTTAGAAGTAAAGGAATTACTTTTCCCATACAAATAGTTCAATTCTGGGACTTACTGCCACAGAAGGCTGTGAAAGCCAGGCATATAAAAAGAGTTTCAGAGAAGAATCAGGCAAATCTGTTGAGGATAAATCCATCAGTGCGTATTCAAGAAACAATGGTCCTTAAATCACTGATGTTTGTAAGTTGGGAAAATAGGCCAGAAAAAGGATCCCCCTCTGTGCAGCCAGCTTGTAGCATAACAGCTAACAGAGTATTGGTCTATATGGATCCTCTGGTCTGGTTCACTGTAGTACCTTATGCTTATGGGAGTAAAAAAAAAAGCAAAAACAAAAAAAAAACCCCAAAACCCCCCCACCTTTTCTATCCCTTATTCACCAACATAGTTTTTCCATTTCTTTACCCCCACCTAGCTATTTAAACATGATGCTATAAAAGCCTGTTAGTAATGTCCTACTGCCTATATTAATAATTACTAAATGCATGAAAAACAGATATAAAACTGATTGTAAGAAAAGCCATCATCATCTTTAAAACTAGGCACAAAGGGTAATTCTATAGCATATAAATTCAGCCACAGTCCTTTAGAGTTTGTGTTTGTCACTGTCTCTTTTAATACTTTAGTTTGAAAACAATTTAACCCCAATAGCAGTTTTCTGTTTTAAATTTTTTAACTTAAGACTTAGCAACTAAAAAAATCAGACCAAAACCAGAGTAATCTCTTTTTAAGACTATCTTCACCAGCATTCCTTTAACCTAAAAACATACCCTAAAAACATGCACAAAGAAGGAATGTGGGAGATGAGTAGATTGGATGAGACCAACACTCTGACTAGAAAGCAGAAACACCTCAAATGGTGCATGATTTTATTATTGCAATAGTTCTAATGCCGAGGTCCAGAAAACTGATTATTTTTCTGGTTAATGACAATTCTTTCCTAAACCTCCATGCTACACTCAGTTCAATTTAATTAATGGGAGACTATGTTAAAACATACAGCATCAGCTTGGGTTTTAAGCATTGTTTCTTATGAGCACTAGACAGCTTGTTAACCACAGCTTGTAGAAACTCTAACATCACTGCTTGCAAGCACCTTGCGTGATAAAAAGACAGTTTTAGAAAGGGAGAAGCAACATGGCACCAGCTTGAAAAAACAGCAGAGCAAGGAATGGTTACCTGCATATAACCGTTCTTGGAGATGCTCTGAGAGTACACTTGCGTTGTGGCAGTATCTGTATGTTGGTGCCTGTTGCATACAAGAAGTGTGAATTTAGAAGTAGGTGACTGCTCCCAGAAAAGTTAGATATTTCACTGAGTTATTAGTGCTACACTCCCACCCCCTTCCCTGTTATTCCAGGAATCTCCTCACTTCTCCATTCACCAGTGCAAGCTCCAACAAGCAAGTGGTGGTTTTCCATGGCCCTTCCCTCTTTGGTACCACTAACCCCACAGGCAACACAGGTGTTTCTCAGTCCAAGGACCTCCAGATGAACAGGAGCAAAACAGTCCACTCACTTACTAACCAGGAAATAGTCACATCACTCAACTGCTTTACTCCTCCCTGTTGGTTTTAGCAAGGTTAACACCTGCCCAAAAGTACCTAGAGGGAAACCAGGAGTACTCAAGAGCTCTGAGTAGGTTCCTCATCCCAGGTACACTCTCTTATGCAGGGAGGAGTGCCTTTGTATACAGGTATGGTAGCTCCACACCTGGTGGAAGGGTGCTAGGTACTGATTTTAAGCTCTAAGTAGGTGTTATTCGTGAATGGTGGCAGACAGCTTCACCATGTTGCAGCTGTTCTTCTGTATCTTCATTGGCGATAGAGAAAAAACCTCTTTGCCACCTAGAGCTGGACTACTCGAATGGCAAACTGTGGCCTAGATTGGGACCACCCAGTGGATTTTGCTTGCTGGAACCCTCACCTGTGGTGCCTACATCTTGGTAGAAATGGAGACTGTTTCTCATAGCTTTCCTCATGTCTTATGGGGCTGCTGTGAAGCCATCCCATACAATGACTAGTGGCCTTGGACCTGGGTATTTCTTCTGGCTGAGCTTAGCTCGGTAAAACTGCCCAGGAGACTCCAATAAAGATTAATTTAGTAGCTGTGCTCTCAAGCTTTACGTTTCAAGAGTTAAACATCCCCAGAGATAAGAAGCTATTTTGTAATTGCCACAAACAACGAGTTTATATAACCCAATATGCTACATGACACCTTCTTAGCAACCAGTTCAGCAGTTTTCACTTCATTAAATTAAAGCTTTTTAAAGGCCTGTCTAGAGCTGGCTAAGAGAGGTATTTCTCATTCTTTTC
>VYZV01017679.1:64142-109980 GCA_013401275.1 Pandion haliaetus | reverse complement strand
GTGGGTGTAGTGGGGGGTGGTGTGTTTTAACAAAAACTCTCCACCAATAACTTCAGTGAATTTTTGAAAAGAAAAAAAAAAATGTTTTAAAAATGAGAAGCCCACAGAACTGAACTAATCAAAACACCGCACATCAGCATTCATTACTTTGAAAAGACATTTTCAAAACAGATAGTAGTTGGTTTTATTACACTACCAACTCTAGATCAGAACATAGAGCAGCGTGTTGTTTAATTAAAATTTGAGCAGTATTTGAGGTAGGACCAGTATGTTAGAAGATTAGGCACACCCCTCTTAGTGGGGACAACATCCACTCCTCTCCACCATGGCATCACTTGCTGCTCATTTTCTTTAAGACAGCCAGTTACTGTTAGAGAAAGAAATAGTTTTTAGAGAAAAACAAAATCAAGGCCTTAATGAACTGACAATGATTTCTTCCTTTATGGTAAACAAGTTCTTCTGTTCTCTCAGAGTGGGATCCAAAACAAGCTGAAGGTTACGGAGCCTCCCTATTGATTTAAATGGGCTTTGGATCTTCTCTAATTCCCTCCTCACAGTTTTATCTTATTTCTAAGAGGCCAGATGCTGGGTCCATATCTGCTCAAATCTATATTTTGCTAATGGAGCTCAGGTTTCCGTAGAAAGAAATGTAAGCGAGTTCCCCTAATACCCATTGCTGGGTGACTCTAAAAGAGAGACTTAGTCCATCCTGCAGTGGAGAGATAAGAATCATATTTTAAACCAACCTACTTTAAATGAAATTAAATAGCTGTCAGTGTTAATTGAGGACACTTGTCTGTGGAACCAAAAAATCTGACTTTATTTCTTCCTTCTAAAAGAGCTGCACTTATATCACCTCTCCAAATGATGAGATAGGGATGACCTCCCAGGAAACTGAGGAGATAGATGTTTGTGCAAACTGCTTTTAGGGAGAGAGGGAATCTTCTCTAGGCTTCTGTATAATTTGTGTTTCACTCACCCTTAGATAAAATGACAAATAATGTATACTTGGACCTTTTAATAATAACTTTCAGCTGTTAGTGATAAAGCATCTTACCTGTGCAATGTCATACCAAATTCAAGAGAGATAATTATAGATAGCGTTTGTGAAAAAACATGCTGCAGCTGAGTGCCCTGCGCCACAAACAGTCTCATGCATGTGACATGGCATTTAACATGCTGGACAATAGTCCAGGCTGAAACAGGGTCACAGAGCAGCAAAAGGGCTGTTCTGTGGTTTTATCCATAGGTGGTATTATAGACCACTGTATTCTTTGATGTCCTTTCTTTAAAACATCATACAGATTAATAGAGAAATAAATCCAAATGAAACAAATATAGAAAAAAACAGTTTAGTTTTGCTGGTAATTTATAATTTCTTTAAAAAAACCCATCCTTTAAAAAAAAACTAACAACCTTTTGTGTTGCTGCCTTTACTTCCAGAAGGTTATCACTCTCGTTTAACACAAAGTCCTTTGCCAGTGTTTGATATTCAGTGCCTGATCCGTACTAATTTGACAATCTTTGTAGCAGGAGATATTATCCTTTATCAGGCCAACAAATATAAGTGGAAGAAATCACAAGGTTTTGGGTTAATTTGTTCAGACAAACCACACAGTACTATCTCTGCTTACTAGAACAATGAACGTGCAAGTATCTCTAGCATTTCATAAAAGGCTCTTCCCCTTAGTCATGTCAAAGTCATTACTAAATTGCCTCCCTTGAATATGCATACCAGTAAAACTCCATCACTCAAACCTTTGCAAGAAGCTATCCAGAAAGCTCCTAACATGGCAGGAGAGAATTCACTCAAAGAAACACACAAAAGCATAAAATCTCTCTTTTAGCACTCACTCTCTCTGTCTGATCAAGCCTGCAGAGCCTAAGTGCTGAGATACTACATGCAAATTGTCTCATCTGCTATCCTTAAGACTGCAAAAATCATCCCCAGCATAATGGTTTCCTCTTAGTTTGGAGCTTATCCCTTTCTGCTTGAGCTAGTCAGTGAAATGCATCCTTCTGCATGTATTGCACTCTAGCTGGCGGAGCTAACCATGAAGGAATGGTCCCAATACTGCAACTGTTGTGCTAGGAAAGTTCAGAACTTTTTATATAGCTGTTAAATAACACCTTCTCTAGCTGCTAGACCATATCCCTTTAAACATATCAAAACAGATCAAGGGTCAAAGGTTTATATGATGATCAAAACTGAATGGCCAAATTGTCTACAGCTAAACAGAGGCATAAATTAATCTGGGTACAAGTAAAGTGGAAAATTCAGTGAAAGAGAAAAAAAACCTGAATGATCTCATTCCATTATATTTAAAGGAGTCAAAACCGTTTTGTCCACTGATACTTTGGGGAACAGGAGAACTGCAATTTGTTTTCACACATGGAATGAAATGCAGAATGCGCTCCATAAAGGATGAATACTCGGAGGAGTTTTTTGTTTTCCAGCGTGGTTTCTGCTTTTTCCTCTCTGCTTTTCCCACCTCTTCTCACCCACCCCCAGTGCTTTTATTCAGAAAAACACAGCATGAATAAATAAGACCACCAATAAGAATGTGAAGTATTAGCGGAGGAACCTTGTCATATTTCTTTGCTGTGGCCACGTATAGAACTTGATTAAAAACTAATACACAGCACATTACACATTAGACTTTATTAACACCCTCCTCCCACTTCTAGTTTTTCCCTTTGATTTTCTCAATTCCAGGCTTTTATCACCAGCATGGTTTGATAAAAGTCTGCCTTAGTTGTGTGACACTGCAAAAAGGATTGTAGTCTCAAGAACATTCTCACCATTTCTGAAGTATCCAATTTTTGTCTCACTTGTACTGAAGAATACTTGCCCCTTGGGGTGTTTTCAACTCCACTTGAGTGCTGTGGTTTTTACATTTAAACGTTTATTCCAACTACATTATTAAGTTAATATTTAATGGATGGCATTTTCCCCCACCTGACTGGGGTTAAGGTTAGATGAAGTCCTGCCCGAGCACCAGTTATTCATATTGATTGCTATCACTGAGGAACACAAATACCTGAACAATTTATAGTACTGAGAGTAGTCTTCTCCAGGGTTTAGGACTGCAAACACCTGTCCACAACGTTAAAGGGTGAGTATATCCGTGCTAGGGCCTTGGATAGATTGCTCCATCCTGGGGGTCTGGCCCTGAGAAGCCTCTGCATGTCTCCCCTTCCCTTCTGAGCTGCGCTGAGGCTCAGGCTCCCACCCCTGGTCTCTGCCTGAGCTACGTCACCAGTGCGTCCATGCTTGGTCTCGTATATCCCCATCCCTGACCCCTGGACTAGAAGTCCTGGCTTGGCTGTGGACCTGCCTCATCACCATGGACTCATCTAGCAACCTGGGCTCTCATCTCAGCCTGGTGACAATCCTCAGACTTGCTCTGCTTGCTGCACTCAGGTGCCATGGGGCAGACCCCAACAGGTTTATTAATTAAGGGCTTAGAGGCATTTTTTTGAATAAGAAATGAGCCACAGCACTCATCCTGTGCTTTGTGGACAGGACTTCTGCAAGAGTGAATCTCTAGCTCATCTGGAGATCCAAATTCTGATAAGCAAAGAAGAGCATGGAAATATTTCAAGACTTAGCTGTATCATAAGAAATCTTTGGTTTGGCTTCATCTAGAACCTTCAGCTGGAAGACCTGGGCCAGGGGATGGGGGTGAGGAAATCCTCTTTCTTCCCCAGAATATTTGGGGCTTACAAATTTCTAACAGCTCAGAAACAAATGCTGAGCAAGACACTGGTGGGGAGAAGAAAGGCAATGTTTTCATGAAAAAAAAGATATTTATAAAAACACAGAATTATTTTGTGGCAAATGCTGCTAGTGGGGTGGCCTTTTTCCCTTCTTTTTCCTGCCCTCTTCCTTCTCTCTTCCTCTCCATCACAGCAAGATGAGGCTCTGATAGGTGTATCTCTGTGGCACGGCTCCCGTCCTTGCTGGGTATGGGAAGCAGCCAAAGGGGATTAAGGGAGTGAAACGGCCATGCTAAGATACAGGCTGAGTTAGCTCAGGTCGCTGCCTGCTGATGGCTCCAGCCCGACGCCCAGGGCCAGTCTTGGAGAAAGGAGCGGGAGACCAATGCGGAAAATCCAGGACATGCAGATACAAGTGACCTGCATTTTCTACCAGCACCGAACTTTGTGGGGTTTTGGACCCAAAGTACTTTACAGCACTGCTCCATTAAAATGACAGGATGAAGAGACTTCAATTCATCAAAGCCACAAAACATATCCCGGCTTAAGCCATCATGTTTCACATAAAAAAAAAAAAAAGAGAAAACAGAAGCCAAAAACGCTCAATAAAACCACAGAGACAATAAATCAGCCCAGTTTCATGCAGAAAAGTTACCTTTGAAACATCCTCTGGCAAACCTGCTGAGAGCATCAGGTCCCTAATGAAACCTGAAACCTGCAGGCTTGCATTTTGGCTGTTAACTCAGCACAAGTAAGGGGAAGAACTACCCCCACGACTCGGGGAAAAAAGACCTTAAAACATCTCTGCCGCTTCTTCCTTCCTGTTTCCAGTAGGAGACAAACCCTGCAGTTTCATTGGGAACTGGTGGGAGAGAGATGTTGCCCATGTTTCTGAGAGCTTTTGGGGCACATTTTGGTGCTTTGTGCCCAAGAGATGACACCCAGCCCCAGAAATGAGTGGTACCCTCTATCACCCAGTCTTTAACAGCACGCACAGGCAAAGCATGGGGAGTGTTTCCCCACAGCTGCTCAGTGAGTGGTACAGGGATTTCCTCTTCAAACACCTTTAAACCCCATTTCTACTTCTTTTCCAGCTAGTTATTATTACTCTTATGACAGAGAGTTTAGCGAGCCAAGAGAAAGTGCCAAAATTGCTACTTTCCTAGGGACAGTGGGTAAAGGGCAAGACTGCCCTGAAATTAGCAGATAAGAGCAGACCTTAACTGAAGCTTTTATCGGTTGTTTGTGTTCACCGAGGCCAGATGATTTTCAAGGAGCCGCTTAGAGATTTAAAGCGCTGATGTGACAGGAACTCTTTGATTTTAATGTTCCTGCCCTCTTCTTGCAGCCAGTGTTTATGTAAACTTGAGAAAAACTGCCACTACTGTTCATCTCCCTCATTTTTCAACCTTAATGGTAATTACATTCCATGCATGACAGGAGACTCAGCACTGCATTCAAGACTAGGGCTGTGACGCTGCCTTTGACATGCCATTACTATGCATTAAGTCACGGTTTCATAGAGGGGGAAAATAACGTGTTGCAAAAGCGTGGGCTTAACGAGAATTGCAAAAACATATTGTTGATGTGTGTAAGAAGTTTCAATAAAACGCCACGGCTTGAGATTTCCAGGGGCATCCAACTGATGGAGGTACAACAATCCTATTGGAATTTAATCGAAGAATGGCTTCCAGTTTCCCCAGGCTCTTTTGAAATCCCAGCCTCTAAGCTCTCCATTTAAAGGGCTTTAAATTTTCTTCCCGATCTTCTGGAAGACAGCAAGGCAGTCCTCTTATGTGTGTAAGGGGGTTATGAGGTGGGAGGCATCTGTAATGTGGGTTTGTGTCTATAGGTGTGCTATATAGCTCTTCCCAACCAAATGCTCCTTGTTTCTAAGCCTTTCTTTCTGCGTAAGTGCCTCAGGTTTTACACCTAATGCTTTCTTGGCAAAGCTCCTTTCAGTACTTTTTTTTTCATGTCAGATCTTCTTTTTTAGGGACAAAATTTCTATTTGTCTGTGCAAGATCCCCACTATACTCATCTTTGCTCTCAGCTTTTCTCTCTCAGCTGATGGGCACTGTCTTTTCTCTGTGCCTTGGAAAAAAATCTCATGCTACCAAATATTTGTTACATCTGCCCAGTCCCGCTTGACCTACAGACCTTAATAAAGGTTGCCTTTTGTTTACTGTAATGAGAAAAGATGGTTATTTCAATGTGATGTTTACTTAGCAAATAGTTCTTTCTCTCTCTCCTTCATTTCATCTGCTTGAGTCTTGCAGTTCTAGATACAATCTGGTCAGTTGATAGTGTGGAGGGAGGAAAAACAAGTAGTGGTTGCTAGTTTTCTCCTCCAGATACAATGCTGTCTTCACAGACACCTGACTGATGGACGCGTACATCACATTTTTGAGAAAACATAACAAGCTACACTGCTAACAAAGTCTCACAAGATACAGCTTACAACTGCTTTCTGTGTGACATGCAGTCAGAGCATTGCAAAGTACAGCAGCATCACCTGAGACATCTCATAGCCGTGAGCAATGGGTGGCAGAGCACAGAGAAGACATTTCAGTCTGGAACTGGAGTTCATCCTCAAGCTCCCAAACATCATTACCTATCTGAACCATGCTCCTCCCAGCCACAGGCTAAAATAAATGGACCACAGTGAGTGATTTCAAGCAAGTCTTGACATAAAAGCATCTTTGACTCACAGTTTCAACACTGAAACAAAGCCAACTGCTCTGGGCAAGGATTATTTCTATAGCACTTCAGTTTCAGCCTTGGCTCCAAGCTCCTGGAGAGGAAAAACGTGATTTTTTACCTTGAGCAGCAGCCAGGTTATTCCCCCACCCACAGCTCACACTGCCAGCAGCCCCCCCAGGACAACCCCCGGCTGCTTCCACAGCCCCAGGCATCACACATCATCTCTTCTCCTCACAACCCCTACCCTTGCCTTGCTCGCACAGACTCGAGCGGGGGCCAGGCCAGGCTGGTGGTCGCAGCACAGAGGTCTGCTCTTAGTTAATCTTCTGCTGGGCTGATTTATCTACTTGCAAGGGGCAGTAGTTGCAAGTGTTGGCACAGGAGTGCCCCGGGGGGATCGTGCCAGCCTGCTGTGCTGGGGGGCCAGCCCATGCTCCAGCCCACATCTCTTGGAAGCAGCAAGGTGCCATAACTTCTCAAACATGTAGGCAGCTTCAAGATTATAGTAGTTTTGAAACTACCTCTGTTGAACAAGCAAATTTTTCTCTCCATCCTGGAAAGCAAAATATATGTGTGTGTGTGTGTAACAGGCCAAAAGCTGCATCTGTTACTCTGCAAACGCAGATTCCCTAGAGAGGGGAACTACAAAAAAGAAAATAATTCACCTGTGTGTTTAATCTAGCCTATGCTGAGAGGAAACAACTCGGCAGTATCCTCCTTCTAATGGAAATGGACTGTATACCAATTATATTAGTTTTCGTTCTTCAAATTAGAGATTAGATTTTAAAATTCCACACCACTTCCAAAGACCATTTTAAAGGCCTTTTTCAGGGTTTTATCTCATGGCCCTTACAGAATTTGCTTTAGATGACACAGACAAAAAAAAAAAAAAAAAAAGAAGTAAAAAAAAACCCCCCTTAAACCCCAATCGATTGTTTTGGTAATGGAAATGGAAACCCTGCTTGTCCTTATTATCATGAGCCTTATTACCCTTGTCATCACCACCAACATTATGCCATGAGGCTTTTATTCTCCCGGCATTGTGAGGAGGTTCAGCAGCAGAAGAGGCAAGCACCCAACCCTCTCCCTGCTCGGAGCTGCAGAGCCACACTCCCATCTGTCAGTGTTTCCTTTAAGTGGTGCTTTATCTTCTCTGCCTAACAACTTACTTACACTTTATTGTGCCTGTCGCACAGTAATGCCCCGAGTTCTCCACTAAAATCAAGGATCTCCTCCAATTACAGCCTGTATAGTCCTTGCCTCACAGAGCTTGTGGTTTAAACCCTCAGGGCTTAAACTGGTTCCCCTGAAGCAGTACACAGAAGACCACATTTCCTATAGATGCAGAGGGTCAAATTCCATTATCCAGCCTAGATGCAAATTCAGGTCAGCTCTAGCAATGTTAATAGAAATTACCAGATTTTTAGGAGGATTAGTGAGAGCAGGGTATAGCCCACAGCAAATACTTTTTAAAAATGCTACGTTAGTGACTTTTCTGCAGGTGCACAAAAAAGACAGCAGGTAAGAGAATTGTAGAGCAGCATGTCGGTAACCTCATAATTTTGGTAGACTTAAACTACTGTGATGGGGTATTTCTGTAGGCACGATTAAGCTGGAATAAATATACATTTTTTCTCCTGAGTGGCATACAACAAACTGGAGTTGGAGTAACTGTGCAGGAGTATAAGGCATGATGGTGGCAATAACACCAAAATATTTCCCCTCATCTAGAAATCTTGACAGTATGAACAGTTCCCTCAGGTTCTCCAAATGACATTTTGCTCTACACATCTATGTATTTAATAGAGAAAAATACCTCAAAAAGTGTATTTCAGAAAGAGGGTTTTTCCAATCTGAGGTATATCAGTGCTGTTGATACTAAAAAGCTGTGGGACACAAAGTCCCCAAGGGAACTTGAAGGTGCTGGAATGGACTCCCATAAAACACACCACTTTCCTAATATCTCCCCAAAACACCCGAGGTCCAGATCTCCCTGCAGTATCGATCGTTGGGTGCCACCGGTGCACAGGGAAAAGGGCACTACTACTTTTTGCAGGAGAGCACTGGGCTGCTGCTGGCAAATGACCGCTGCCTTCTCCAGAAGTGGAACAGTAGGGTTGGGATGGGTACAGCAGTCACCTGGCCACCATCATTTCAGGACCAGAGCTGGCACCTCTGCCTCATGCCGGGCTGTGCCACAGGGGCTGTGCCTATCTGAGCATCGTTGCAGGGATGCTGTGTTGCAAAGTGTAAATGTGCTTCAAGGGCTTTGAAGCGAATGCTGTAGAAGCAGAGGGAGTTGAACCTTGACTTGAGCCCTACGCTTGTGTCCTGGGCTCCAGGTCCTTACTTCATCTTCAGCTGGCAGCCAGACCATCTAGAAACTCTCACATCTCTCTTTCTCCCTTCTTTGCCTTGTGCAACACTCACAGTCTAATTAGCTGTTCCTATTATTGCTACCTTTCTCCCATGATTGCCTTGTTCACTCCTAACAATGAGGAATGCGACTCCCTGGCACTTATCAGCTAATTGGGGCTGAATAAGGTCACTGGCGAGGCATTATCCTGACCAAACCAAAATGTGCATTGACATTCAGTGCAAACATTATCCTCTGCATGAAATATCCCAGGTTTAACCAGAAACATGCCTTCCAAATTTGGCTGAAGATGCTCTGCAAAAGCTCTGCTGTGGTTCTGTCAGATCCGTGGGGGTAAGCTGCAAGAAAGTGCCCACAGAGGGAAATGGTGCTCTACACACTGTGTAAGCAAATTTTCTGGCAGCCTTATTCACTGAAGCATCTAGCGGAGTGATTGTGGTTGAAAGTAGAATCATCACTAGGCACAGTAATTGCAGAGGTGAACTTCTGCATTCAGTGAATCTCACACGGCTGCACATCACAAGAGTGGTCCCAGAGAGTCTTGCTGCATGTTGGGAGTTGATGTTTCTTTTCCACAGTCTGTTTGACCAGGTTGCAAAAACTTGCTTTCAAACATTCAGTTGATTCCTGAGCAGCTGTCCTCTAACATTCTTAGCATCCTGCTTTTATTTGCTAATATTCTGTTTCCACCACCAAAGTTTTGTTGATATGAGTATTTGTGACACATCTATTAATCATCTTAATGCCCATATTAATTTGCCTGTTCATGCATCACCATACTTTTTTTGTTATTCTTGATTAATTTTATAAATCTTTTATTCATTCAGTAAGAAAACTGAAATAATACTCTGTGACTAAGGTGCCAGTCAGACAGCATGCTTAAGTCACAAAGTGGCTGGCTAAGAGATTTGGTGGGCAAAAAGGCATGATGTAAGAAGAAAACATCTTTGTAATTCATTGAATATCACTTCCTCTGCTGTTGGAAAGCAAGACCCACCACATGGGCATGTGTCTGCTATGGTTACATTCTCTGGGAGGCAAGCTGGGTGCCCTCTATGGATTGCTTTGAGGATGGGTGAAGCATTAGCCAGTGCAAGGTGGGCAGGGATGAGTCTTTCACCTTGCTGATCCACAGTGTGACTCCTCAGATGGTTGCAGCAGTGGCTCCACCATCTAGGGCGGACATCTCTTAATCACAAGGGTGGCCAATCACCTAGGAGCCAAAACCAGGTCCTGTTCATTAAAGACCAGGATTTAGCCTTTGGTGAAATAGTAAATTCTGGCAATGACATACAAATAAGAGCTGGAATTGCCTTTGGCTTTTGGGATTAAGACTTTTTTCTCCTCATAGCACCGCTTTCATTTAACAAGGATGCCAGCTGCTCAGAGCTGATACCTTCACATCCCCAAGGAAGTCTCTAGTTTTCCTCACCAGTACTACTTGATATAGGCAAATAATGAGTACATGATTAAAAAGCCTTGTTGATCTGGGGGGTGAGTGTTAGAAGGATGTACCTGCAGCTCAGGCTGGTTGTACAGTCAGCAAACAGTGGAGTGCATATAACAGAGAGGATGCTCCCTCCCTTCAGTAGCAGAGGAAAGGGGGTGGAAAAGGGGGGAGCACCCTGCCAGAAAATCTTCATGTGCTGATCGTTGACACTCAGATTTTAGATCTTCTGACAGAAAGCAAAGACTTAACCAATCAAGAAGATTAACAGTGATGAGGTTGAGGTTCGGCTCTGATATGAAGTGATTTAACACTTGGCTGTGCAAAACACTGAGCAAGAGAGGTTCCTTGTGCCTTCAGCCAAGCAGAAAATCTCTGTGAAATTATCTAAAATAACGGCATCATTTATGAGCTTTCATCCCCACACCATGTGGTTTCAGCTGGCTGAGGCTATTTCCATGAAGTACCTTGCACTTGGTGCACACGTGCATATGCAGCAGTATGTCGGAGATGGGGCTGCCCACCTTTTGTACACAGGAGGCCACTACTCGGGCACTCACAAATTTCACTGGACTGAAATATTCCAGGTCAAATTTCTAGTTCAGGATTATTTTTAAAGTTTTGTTTAAAGTCACATAGGAAAACTGCTTCAAGTGAGAGCCGATTTAACTGAATGGGAGTTTATAACTTTCTTTAGTCTGGGCTTTCAGTGAATAAAAGTGACTTCAGGTTTATTTCAATGTCATTTACAATTCTTATTCATTCAAAAATGAAGAGGACGGTGATCCCTATCTGTCAGTTAACCTTTTACTAGCTTTCCTGTTTTCTCCCTTCCTATTGCTTTCACAAAATGAAACATGCTTGCTTTTGTATCTAAAAGAAGTTGATTAAAAATATACAGTGCTTCACTGAAATGCAGGAAGGGATATTTTGTCTTTGCACCTTTTCCCTTTAACCCCATGGGCTAGGCAATGATTCTTTTTTTGATTGTATGTGTTGCCTGATAGCTGTCAGAAGCAGAGATTGGCCTGGGCAGTAGGGGTCCATGCCATGGCCTGGTGGAACCAAAATCAAAGCTTTCAGCGATAAAAAAGGATTGGGCAGTACACTTGAAGATGCATCAGTTAAATTAGCTAATTGATACTACACAAAATTTGACAATTCAATACATTCTTACTGTATTTGCTTTTTGGAATCTGGTGTTTTACTAGCTCAGATTTAGGCTACATGGATACCACTGTTTTTATTCCTTAGGAATAAATTTGGCTATACAACCTTACTAATTTCTTCTGGTAGTTCTGAAGAGCTCCCTTACACAGCTGTCATCCCCTGCCTGCTCAGTCTCAGGACAGAGTGACCCATTTGTTGCAGGACTGTTATGAACTCTGGCCAATGATCTCTTATCGGCAAAACATTATGCAAGAAGCCAGGAAGCAGGCTGGTTCTTCCTATACTACAACTGTTTTGGGGAACAAAGATGACAAAACAATATAAAAACTATCTAGCTTCTAGCAACTGAGACACTACTTTAATTATTCATTTCCCTCCACATACACTTTTAACAAAAATGGCCACCTCTTGTCTTTTCAGCAAGACCATATTGGCCTCTGAATTAAAAAAAAAAGTCAAGATAAAAGTAATTATCGCAATTATATATTATTTTGTAAGGCAATGAGCAGAACAGATATGAGAATCCCGTAGAGATAGACATTACATGCCCTGCTACTGTCAGCAAATGCTTTCTATAAAAGCAATAACAAACCAAAATTAGCCTAGTTCCTTCTTTCCTACCTGTTCTCAAGGGATGTCAATTTGCTACAGAAAGTTGTTCCATTTCCATTTTGGCCACACACAGTTGCTCCCCATCTGCTGACACCACATTTGCCATCCCAAAATGATGCATTGATAAGCTGAGCTGGGGTTTGGGCATAGGGTCAGGATGCCCTGCTCCATCCTGCCATCCCTCCCCTGCCAGCAGCTGGCTCTGGGCAAGACACGTGGGTGTGATGAGGCACCCTGCCAGCCCCGTGGCTCCTGCAGGGATGTGGTAGCAGTGGTTTGGGCTCTCTGCCTGGACACTCACAGCATCAGGAGGCGACACGTGAATTTGGGGTTGGCTCGTGTCCCTTTGATGACTCTGATTGGAGCCACAGCCTGCTGTTGGTGTCCTCTCCCTCCCCAAAACCTGGTTGGGCTGCTAAGCGGTCCCACTGCCTCTCATCTCTGCTCCAATCCCTCAGCAGCCAGTGGAGATGGGAGATGCTTGCTCCCATTTGGTTCCCCCCGGCGAGCAGTGACCCCAGCAAATATCTTCCTTGCATCGCTGAGGCTGCGGTTTGGCTCATGGTGCCAAAATGCAGTTGTTGGCTACAGTCCCTAGATGTCTTTCTCTGTTTACATTTCCCCCTATCAAGGCTTTTTTCTAACACCCACGGTATCAGGGTTTGGGGGAGGCAGGGTGTTGTCCTGGGACTACCTCAGACATCTATTTTCCAGCAGAAGGGCTGGGGCCTTTTGATGCCAGACAGCCCCGTAGGATGCAGAGGTGATTGTCTCTCTGAATTTTCTCTCCCTATGTCTCCGGTTCGGTATCTCAAACTCAGCACCAAACTCTTTCCCTGATAACTGTAACTAATGGCTTTTGGGAGCCAGGGGGATGTTTTGGAATGGACAGAGCATAGTATCTCACCAGGTCAGGGATCGCAGAGAGTTTTAGTGATTTGGGGTTGGGTGTCCCCAGGTCTGCGCCCCCTGTGTCCTGCTTACACCCCTGCTGATACACCCTGTGAGCCCCTTCTGAAGGAGGCCATGAGATAGGGGTGAAGAGGAGTGGGGGAAGAGGGCACCCAAAAGGAGGTGGGTGGGGGAAGCAATGGGGGGAGATAACACCATGACGCAGGTGTGAGAAGAGGAGCTCTTGTGATTCCTTCTTCCTTTGTAGTCCAATAATTTCTTCTAATGAATTCAGTGAAAACCCCTCTACTCTAATGAGAGCTCCCAAGAGGTTCATTGGAAAACTACCTACCCCCCCTTAGGACCCAAATGAATCGGTGTGTCTGCACCATGACGTCAGACTTGGAGGTGGCAGGGATGACTGGAAATCATGTAGGCACTTCTGAATTTACAGCCCCTTTCCAAAAGTGATACAGGTTCTTGGAAACAGAGCTTAGCAAGAAAAAAAGTACTGGAAGAAAAATATCTGGGTAAATTACAACAATTCTAAAATTGGTATTAGTTTCTAAGTCCTTTAGAAAAAAGAATACTAAAAGTATGTGTTCTGTTCTGACATTTTGGGCTACATTTTCTTTGCTTAAGTTTAAACAAAACATCTGAAAATGAAATGTCAGTTTGTTTTAGGTCAACCTAAAAACACTCTCTTCACTAGTTCAATCCAAAGCATCTTTTCTTAGTTGTTCATTAGGCAGTAAACAAAGTAATTTTGTGCTGATACAGNTTCTTGCTGCTCAACTTAGACCTGTCATGGAGTCTGATGAACTTGGGCTTCCCCATCGTGTCAGTGTTCTTGAACATTTAATGCACATGACAATATTTCCTTATAGTTCCTGAGTTCCCAAATCCACAGTTACATTTCTAAATAAACTAGCTTCATTTGCAAAGGGTATGTATACCCCTAAGTGGCTGAAATTCCCACTGACCTGCTGGGTTGTTGTAATACCTTTGCATCTTTGAAAAAAAAAGTCAAATCAAGTGTGTTTAGGGTATATGGATGGCTTCCGAGATGGCTTTAAGGACTGCCTTTAGGGTGACAAATTTCAAACTTTAATATATTTGCTTATTGCTCTGTGTGCTGAAATACACTAGTGGAAAGGGCTTGATAGAAGGCTGGTTCAAAGCAAGTTGTATTATTATGTTACCTCCCCTCATCCACCAAGCCAGAACAAGCATTTCAGCTTATAACAAGCTGCGCCTGTTATGCTCAGCCAAAGATTTTCCACAGCCAGAAGGTGCCTTCATAATTTACTGTATAGAGTGTGGATTGAGTTTTAAATTGAAACTCCTTGGATGAAAACTGTTATAGATAGTACTCAGTGCACTGGGTAGAAGGTGTTACCATGTACAAGGTGAGCAACACTAAAGAGATTGATATCTTGTATTACAAATAGAGTTATTTTAATGTCATGTGTTAAATTTATCAGGCAGATTCTTCTAGTATTTCAAACTATAAAGGTTTTGTTAGAAGAGTAGAACATCAACACAACTAATTACAGTGTGAATATTTCCAAATACTCCAATAAGATCTTGTGCATCCTCAAGTTTTTCCACCCAGCAACAAGAATTAAACATATTTGCAGCTTGAGAAACATGTGGGCTATTTACAATTCAAAATATTTCCCTTGCCTTCTAGTATGACTGAAAAGATCGTAATAGCAGATTTTATTTTTTCTTTAATCCTTTTGAGAAATTGAATCAGCTCTGACATCTCTGCTTTTTTTTCCAAAATGTGAAATCTTTGAATCAATTTTTAATAAGATTGTAATTGACAAATCCATTGGAACATTAGTGAACATTTAAATACTAATTAGCTAAGCCACTGCTAATCTCTCCTCAGCAGAGCTCACAGACACAAATGTCAATTAAACCTGAGTTTGTCCCCAAGGAAAGAAAGGTCAGAGGGTAGTGTTCAGTCAGCTGTGAGATTATGTTAACGCAGTGTTAGGAGTAATAATCTCTGGAAAAAAAAAAAAAGCTAAACTTTCTTTTACTTTTTTTTAAAATAATTACATTAACTATAGGGTGGAGAGAGGAGAAACAAGGAAGAATTACAAGAAGTGAATCAACAACTGTTGCCTCTTTAGCGACAAACCAAACAACCATCAATCCATTGCCTAAGGAGTTAGGAGACCGTTCATTCCCTGCTTGCAGCTAAATCATCAAGTATCTCAGGCAAACTCCTGTTTGTTTCCACCAGGTTAAGATTTAGGTTTTTATTTACTCCTGAAATTGCTGTAAAGTGTTTAAATTTAAGGTTTTCTTTTCCTCCTCTAACAGCTTCCCAAAAGAAAAGCACATCTGAGGGCCTCTCAATCCTCCATCCTTCCCAAGACCTGTGGATATATTTGCTGTGACAAGCAAATACAGAACAGCAAAAAAAACCTGGTGTGTGCTCTCCCAGTTTGCTTCCTTTTGCTTTTCAGAGCACTTTATTCCAGTTCTGCACTTAGGAGGTGGATGTTTTGAGTACACAAACAACCCCATTAAAGCCAAGGGGCTTCTCCTGCACTTCGAATTACACAGCTCCTTAAGTGCTTCAGTAGACCAAAGCCATAACTCATTAGGACTGGCAGCACAGGGATATGTTGAGTATATGCTGCAATGTTTCTGCAGATCATTTATTTATGTTGCATTGATGGACTTCAGCACCTGTTTAAAGTTAAGCACTTGCTTCCTCAATGAGGGACTCAAATACCTTCTTTTGTATTTATATCTAGTATCTCTTCTTCCCCACACAATCTTCCAAGGAGAGGCTGCCGTGGAGAGCTGTTCCTGAGACACAGATTCTCAGAAGTGAGGCTCTACTGATAATGCAAAATCAATCATTTCAAATGAGGAGGGAAAGCACGTGATAGCTGATTCCTGACCCAACCCGCCTTTGTGAGAAGTGTGTAGATTAACAGCTCCCTCAGAATATGGTTCTTGTATCAGCCTGCTTTGTCAAAATCTTGTATTTTATATAAAATTTGTGATAGAGTATGGGCAGCCTACAGCATGGTAAAGTTGAAGTTAGAACCAATATAGGGGCACATGGAAAGTGCAAACTGCTACAAGAAGTGTTTTGAAAAGCCAAACACACTGAAGTGACATAGCTTGGTGAGGCCTAATGTGCAACATATGGATTCTCCCTGCTCTTGGAAAGCTTTAGCATTAGAGCCTCTTAACTGTGCTTAAAAAGAAAAAAAAGAAATCTTATAAACCATTCTTCCAAAAAACAAGATTAAAAAATCCCCAACATATCTCAAAAAAAAAATTATCTGTTCATGTACCATGCTGGTTAGCAAGGTAAGTATAAGTTGATTTATTTAGGAGCTTTGGAGAAATCTCAGCAGAGAAAAATATTACAGCTTGCTGTCATAATTTCCTAAAGTTTAAGTGTTCATAGATTTGTAATGCTCCAAGGTGGGAGGGGCCACTCTGTCATCCAGTCTGACCTGTTATATATCACAGGTCATTACATTTCACCAAGTTACCTTTGCATTGAGTCCAATAAATTGTGTTTTGCTAAAGACTATCTCCAGAAAGGCATCTGTCTGGATGTAAAGACTTTAGGAGCCAGAGAATCCACCCTCCTCCCCCTGCCCCTAGTGTGTTCCAGTGATTAGGCTCACTCTAATAAAAACACGTGTTATTTTCAGCTTAATTTGTCCAGCTTCAGCTTCCAGCCACAGATTCAGGTTATGCTTCGCTTCACTGGACTGTAAAGCTCTTTGGTGTTCAGCCTTCTCCTCCTGCGAAGATGCCTCTCTGGAGGACCTTTATGGAGGATAAACACGCATAAGAAGCTCCTTCTAAGTCATTTCTCTCCAACCCTTGATTTTGTTTTACGGCTGTTTCTGTGCTCTCTGGGTATACACCTTACAAGCAGAACTTGCTGAACCTGCAGTATTTCACTATCGTTCTCACCAGTCCCAACTACAGATGAGCTCAATAACATCTTTATTCATGCAAGCTTTACTGGCAGAGAACTGGAGTATTACACTGCAATCCTCTGCTTTCCTTCTGGTCCAATATAACCAGTAGAGCCTTTTGGTTTTGAGGGTACAGCCTCCTTTCTTGCAGATGAGGTCTGTATTTTTTATTCTAAGGTACACAAGCTGGTATTTCAACTGTACTGCTTCATTTCACTGGGCTATGCTTCCCAACTCATTCAGACCCGTTTATATCACTGCTTAGTCTTCCTGACTTTTACCATTCAGACAGTCTTTGGCTTATCTCCAGATTATGATTTTACTTCAACTCACAGATAAAAATGTAGAACGCCCAGGTCAAATATGAATTGCCACTGAACCAAACCAGAAAAATCCACATTCAATTAAAATTCCTCATTTACTTACAACTCCTTCAAGGTTTGGTCCACCTAATTAACAGTGCATAATGCTAATTTATTTCTGATAAATGCCATGCAGAAGATAGTGTGATGATAGATACCTTACAAAATTTCATTACTTCTTTTAACAATAAACATTATGATTCCAGCAGAGGAGGACATCAGCTTTGATTTAAGAACTGATGTTAATTCTGTTCCTGTCCTTGAATACTTCATTAACAGAGCCTTGTAGAAATTCATTCATTATTTAGACTAAGCTTGATGTTTGGTTAACTGGTTTAAGTTATCCCACTTACTCTTTGTGGTTACTGACTGTCTATTTAATATGTAAATATTGGTAGTTTTACAGAGTGTCCCAGGTCTTCTGCGGTCTAAAATTTAGACAAGATGAGCCTAAACTCACATATTTATGGTCTGAAGATACCTATTCTGCAACCGCTTTAGCATGCGAAGAACCACATTCATGTGACCTTGCTTAAGTAATTTATGGGTCTTTAGCAAGAAAGGTCTTAAACCAGTCTTTTAAAGCCACAGGAACCAAAACCAGAAGACTTTGAAAGGAGTAAGGTAATGCTGCATGATTAGTACCAGTGTAGATTATCCTCACTGGAGAACACTTACATCCTTCAGTCACTTTACACAAGAAACTGAGGCTACTGAGTAAATGCGACTGCGCTTAATGCCTGAAGATGCTATTTGTGCTCTGGAGTCTGTAGGTCTAAAGAAACTCTAATAACTTTACTGCAAATGAATTAAATCCACTGTGGGGTATCTCCAGGCCCGGAAGACACTTGCACGTGCCGAAATGTTTATTTTGCCATTCGTGCTGATGCTGGCAGCCCCAAGGGGCAGAGCTGCAGCGGACTTATCAGCTCTTCTCCCATTTGAGTCCCACATGCCAGCAAGGATCGCGTCTGCATCCCCGTCCCTCCCCATCTCATATGGCTGCCTGTCGCACTGCAGTATCTTGTTGGGTTCCAGGCCTTTTCCTTACAATTATCACCTTCCACTTCCAGTCACCGCCGGTCTGAGTCACGCTCGCCAAAACTGATAGAGTTGCAATTTTGACATGTCAAAATAGTTACACAAGCAGAAATCTCCTTGTCCCCAATGGCTTCCCCTCCAGCATGGATGACATTGTCCAACAAAGCCTACATTTGTTCCAAAACTAAAATGATGCAGATGCGTTTTATACTGCTCGAGAAAGAACACAGCTGTAAGAGTTGCACAAAAATCCTGACTTCAACTCTAATCTTCAGATAATTCCTGCTATGTAATATGCTCAGCACCAGGGGAGATATCAAAGGGTGCTTCCAAATAATATTTTCACATAAAAACTTGCTAAACAGCAGACCAAATCCTCAGCTGGCCTGCATCAGTGAAGCCATGGAAGCTTATCTCTGGTTCAGGATCTGGTTCAGCATCATGTACATAGAATTAACGTGGCTTTGCTTGCCACTAACAAGTAACGAAATAAAAATAAAGTCCAAAGGGCTATAGCAAAGAGCTTGGGGATTTACCTGAAGTGTGCATTGATCTTTTAACTTGTGCAGAAACTGGAGCCTGAGATGAGGGCCTTAGTGTGGAAACATAGATTGATTAGATACCTAATCTGCAGCATGTCTTTCATCCCGGATTGGTTTCCAAACATATTGTCACAGCTTGCTTTCCCTGATATCTCCCCTGGTATGTGATCACCCTGTTTCCCGGAGGCCCTGGCTACAGTTCAGCATGGCTAGTTACAAACATGCATCAGGGCCATCACTTCGGCATCAGGGCTGCAGTTGGAGCTCTTTTACCTTTCCTAAGCACACCATATGTTTCTGGATCCACAAACTTTTGGGGCTTTGTAGGACAGGATGACCCAGAGCACTCAGGCTGCAAGCACCAGGAACTGGCACTTTCCCTGTCTGCAAGAAGTTTGGAGGAGGTGGAAGCCCAAGGAGTAGCAGTCCCTGCTGTACCCCGCCACAGGCAGTAGGGATGGGTGAGCTAGACCACAATCCCTGGCAGCAAGCCCTGGACTAATCTAGAAAGGGGGCTCTTGCTCCCTCCGTACTGCCTGGCACATCATATATAACAGACACTAGCATGGGCACCACCACACAGGTCTCTACCCTCTGCAGTGAGCATCCTCATCATCAGTTGTGCTCTCCTTACAGCACAATCAATGTGTACTTCATGACACAAGAGAGACTAGGTACCCAAAACAGGGCATGGGTTTTGCTTAGCTGGGCAGCATCCATACACCTTTAAAAACATAAATCAAGGTACCTTGTAGATCCCAAACTTTTCATCCCTGACACTCAATAGTCTAGGACCCTAGAGAGCACCATTATATTTTGAATATTTGCCCAGCATGCTGGGAACACATCAGTTTGGGGGGGTTGTGTGAATACAGCTGATTTTATAGCTTTAATTTGGACACTTCCCACCACTCCTTTCTTTCTGCTGTCCCTCCTTCCCCCCACTCCTGTTTGACCTTTGCTACTTCCCCCATTGACCCTTTCAGTGATGAGCCCTGTCCCCGCAGCACACCAGCCCCACAGTCTCCAACCAAAGCCAGAGGAAACCGCCTCCATGATGGGGCAGCTGCCAGGCATGGGCAGCTCTGGACCCTCCATCAGCTCCCCATGGCACCAGGGCCATGCACTGCCTTTTCTCTGCAGAGAGGGCAAAGGACCACTGCGTGTGGGACCCACAGAATTCTCTTTTGGCGCATTATTACTGCACTAGCAAGCTGCAGTCTGCAGTGGTTCCCACATCCTGGATAAAACTCCCTCCCTCCTCTGATTACTGCTAACTCATACTTTCCAGAGCTGATTTATCCCAGGCCTCATAAAAATGCTTCAGAGCAGCCAAAGCATGTTGCCTTCAGAGCACACCAGATTTCTTCCAGCACCAGGTATTTTAAAAAGATGTATCCTTGGGGAGGATGCCTCTCCCAGTCCAACTCCTACGTACAAAAGTTTCACACTTACATTAAATCACACAGGGTGTCAGCTCGGCTGAACTATCATCACTGCTATTATTGTTAGCACTGGCAGGGGCAAGACTTGCTTATTCTGGTCCCTGCCTCTTGCTCCGAAAGGGCAAAAAAGGGAAGAAGGGTTGGGAAGAGGGAGGACACAGCTGAGCTTCTCACAGGACCATGGCAGGAGAGTGGCAGCAGCTGGAGTAAAATGTTGGTCTTCCCTAAATCTCTGCCCAGCACTCTGTGCATTTGGTCACTGACTTGCTCTGCGTCTCCACAGATGTCCTGCCCCTACTCTGCATCTACTTGCCAGGAGCTAGAGGTACTTAAGCAAGGTGCAAGTCACTGTAGATGACTACAGTGCAGCTAGGCTACTGTTAGACAAACCCATCTTTGATGAATGGATTCCTTCACCTCAGTGGGCCAGGGGCAGGCAGAGGAGGTCACCTGCCCATGCTCAGCTTGGACTAGGATACACTACGCTTAAGATTGTGCCTCCAGCCCTGTGTTCTTGAAAGCAATGATGCCAAAAAATTGGGTTCACCACTCACCCCAACCAACTACTTTCAATCTGTCCATTACTGGACCGTTTTTAGCTGCTCTCTGTTTATTGTAACACACTAAAAAATGGACCATTGTCTTTCACTGGCATTACTATACCGAAGAAAAACATACAGAGTTAGCAGTATGCTAAATCAGAGCCAAGCAGCAGTAAAACATCACCCTGTTGCACCCCAGGGAAAGGGTCTACTAAAAGGCAGCAAGCTGAGCCTCACCTGGCTTCTCTGAATCCCCCCAAAACCTTGTCCTGTTTTTTCAAAGACTCCGCATTTCATCTGGAGAAATGAACCAGAGAGAACAAACAACCTTAAACGCTCCCACATGTAAACACGCTCCCATAACAATGAAAATGGAATATACCCAGCAATCAAAGCCCTTAACTTTCTCCTAACTTGGCTGGTGGGAAAACAGACAGGCGATGAAAGAAGAGTAAAATACAGACCCTTGCTTTTCTTGTTTCCTACAGCTCCGACCAGCACATCCCTTCCACCCCTGGTAGAGCAGTATCATGTATGCCTGCCTGTTGGGGCTGGCACTCATCACACAAGGAAGGGGCTGTGCAGACACAAAGGAAAGGGTTAGTTCCTGATCTAGCCATTTTATGAACTAAATACAGTTTAGACATTAAAGTTACTTATTCCTATTACTACATCTGCTTTTGAGGGGTAATGGAGGTGTTTGTGCCCTTTTGCTTCACTTTATATTGTGTAGGCACATGTTAGTCTCAAACAAATACAACAATGCATACATTAATTTAAGTAGGCAGAGACATCTCCTTCAAAGGACATTAGATACAGTCCTCTGAGTATGATTAAACCCAGTGAGACTATTCAGTGGACTCTGGATAAAGCCTCGCTTTACAGGGTTCCTATGTTGACAGATCAGTCCAGCTTCAGCAGTGCTTTTCTCCCTGAAACAGCAGGTCCCAATCATTCCTGACACCAGGCAGGACACCATAGCAAACAATCAGATATCTGCAGTGAACAACGTCTTTCCCTAGCCAAAAAAACATCCCACAGACTTAACATAATAAGTTATTGTCTTCTTAAAAAGCAGCAGACGCACTGATCACTCTCATTAAGGAAGCAGGACAATTTTCTTCTCTAAAACTTCAGCCTTCATAAATGTTGTAACTGGTCCAAAGGGAGAAGTGGAGTAGTTCAGTAGCCAGAGGACAAATTCACAGCTTCCCCATATGCTGTTGCCCAGCTGGGGTAGAAATGAAAGGGGAAGGGGGAATTTGCCGTGCTGACCTTCCCTTTTTCTTCTCTTTTTCTTGTCTTCCTTTTGAGAGCACTGCTCTCGCCGTGGGGCAGTGGATCACTGGAGGGATGGTTTTCCTCCCAGCAGCTGGACTGAACACATCATTTCAGCCTGCTTTCCAGGCTCATGGCAAAACATTCTCAGCCAAGGCCCTCGGCCTTTAAAATTCACTGCCTCTAAAAACCTGCCAGGGCCCCTGCTTGGCAAGCTGCAACCTGTATTATAAGGCTTTTTGGCTTAATCTTCTTTTTAATTATGTTTTATTTTTATTTTGTTGCCACAAGGGCAGGCAAGTGCTTAATGGGAATTGATTCGATGAAGCCGTCTCTGAGAGTGAGTTGGATATGTTTGTTTATATTGAATGGCAATATGCTTCCCTACATCTGCGAGAGGTACAGCTCTAAATAGATGCATTAACAAGTAACCTCAAAGCTGCCTGGCAGCCCAAACTTCTTTCCCGACTTTGTTGTTTTACATGCATAAAGTAGACCACAGAGATGCCAGCTGGGGCCAGGTAGGGGATGCATAGGAGAAAAATGAGCAGAGATGCAAAGCCTGAGCTTTTCAAGATAGAGAAAAACAGGGAAAGATGACCTGAAAACACCACCAGCCAATTCCTCTAGCATTAAAGCCAGCAAAGTGTTTGCTGGAGAATTGCACATGACCCTAATTAACACAGCAAGTCCTGGAGGGAGGGACATACATCTACGGCAGTCAGGATCCAAACCACTTTGGTTGCCTGCATCCCCTGCATCGCACTGCAGCATGACCACATGCCCATGTGGTATGTATGGTGTTCATTGCGGGGTGAGCCGCTCACCCGCTCAGGAGGGGCTGAAAGCGTGGGAGGTTTGTCAAGACAGAGTTTCCCCAGTCCCAAGAGGATGGAGGGACCACACATTTTTAGGAAATGGTGCTTGCCAGTGGGCATCCACCAAGACCTTGGGTTACTGAACACTCCAGCAGCAAGCCAGATTTACAAACCTGAAGCACAAACTGGGTCTTTCTCCCAGTGTTTCCCCAGAGGTTTCTGGTGAGATGCCAACCTAATAAACATAATGGTGAAGGGACTGAACCCAAACTCCCACTACCATGTAATTCCAGTGGGTAACAGAGGCTCTGGGGTAGTTTTTGTGGTGACCAAAGAAAATGAATGCACCGTTGAAATGGTGGAGACACGGACCAACTTTTGATCCTTTGGCAGCTAGAAAATTTATGTGTGGTGATTATTTAACATGGGATTAAAAGGGATTCCTTGTTCTACCCTCACTCAACTTACATTTTGCCCATCACTGGGATATCATTGTATGATTAATTTTGTCATCTGAAGGAATGAATGCGTGCCAGGATACCAGACCTTATTCTGAACTAAATCTACAAAACTCCATATAGAATAAAGATGTTCAGTGTGACATTATTTTACATTACAGGAGCACCTGTACACCCTGAGAGTTAGAGAGATCTTGAGCTATTAAAAAAAAAATCACATATAAAAAAGCCAACATGCCTATACAGCTACAGCTGTTATTCTGCTTCTTTACGCAGCCAAAACAGCCAAACTGTTTCTAAAAGTCTAAAAAGATCACCTGTTAAAGCTGAGCACCCTGATTTGTAATATAAACACATTATATCCCTTTTGTGCATAATAGAGAAGTACACATCCACTCACTTCAGCTTAATCTTCCAGTTCCTTCTTCAGTCTCCTTATTTCTCATGATTGCATTCCATTTAAATAAATATGCATGCCTACGTTAGCTTCTGTTTCAGTGGCAGCATAAACACTTTTTACTAAAATTTCACCATCTTGCTAACAGCAAGGGTTTCTGGGGGACAGTAACAGCAGTTTTGCAAAACCACCTTGAAGTGCCCTAATGCTACAACTGCAGATCCATTTTATCCAGCGATTACATTGTGTTTCCTCCAGCTTCTTTAGTATACATCCTGTTGGATAAATACATTGCCATTTATATTTGAACCCCTTTTGCTGGTGGTTTTAGAACAAAAACCTCAAACCAGAAAAGGATCAACACATACTTTACTTACCTGAGCCATACAAAAAACGCTGGCATTGCAATACCAGCTCTAATGAGCAATTCCATGTCCTTTTTCTTTACAGTGTTATTCTTGGTGCACAAAGACTATTGGCTTTGAGACTAAACTTTGCCCAATAGGGTTTCCATCTCACATAATGACCTTCTCTTCCCTTTTTCCATTTTTTTGTTCTCTTCATTAACAACTAATCACACCCAGTATCTGCAGTCTCTCAAGCACAGAAATACTCATATTTTGGCACAAAGTCATGTACCTGGTTATCCCAGCTAGCATTTTCTGGATCTGAATGCATAAAACTTCTGAGGTCTGATGCTTTGCAGTTACAATGGCAATCTAACATTGAAAATGCCCTATGGGGAACTTACATCTTTTACTGTGGCTTTGTTTACTTGTTTATTGAACAGAATTGGTTTAATTGTTAGCCAGTCAGATTTATAAGTTACATTGATCTAAATAATTCTCTAGCCAAATGGGAGAGAGAAACCCTGAGGCTCTGGGTTTTCGTGAGATTAAATCAGTTGTGTATTAACTAAGTTTTAAAGCATTTGATCAAAGTGCATTCAGCAGACTCCCTCAAAGACATCTAGCCCTCTTGCTCACCATTCTCCAGTCTGTTGTAGTTTGCTATGGGAGTGGTGGTCATGTATATCTACAATAACTTAAAGCTGACCACTAAGTGTGTCTGTGTAAGCCTTCTGCATGAAGAGAACCTTGGTTTGAAAATGGTAAGTCCAAAGACTGAGCATGTAAAGTCCTACAGAAGAAAAAGAGCTGCTTTTTAGCTCCCTTTAAGTATCAGCATGACCAAATCAAGACGTCTCTTAGAGAATTTCTCTTCAAAATGTAAATCAGAACTTCAGCAAGCATGTTGCCAAAGTCTCCTTGCACCCTTCTGCTCCTTTCACATAGCAGCAGCACATTTTAATCTGCTTTTTGCCAACTTGCTATACAACTGCTTTCCCTAAACTGGGCAGGCATGTTCCACTAACGAGCAGCTCTTCATAGTGCTACTCTTCTGCTTTTACAGAAATTATAGCAGAAAAAGAGACTTGGGCAATGGCTTATCACACTTTCCCTGGCCCAGGTTAAAATAAGCTAGACTGTTTGAACAACTTCCAGGCATCAGTTCATTTGTGGGTATTATTTTCTTTCCCACAATGTGCACTCACCCAATTCATCTATTCCTACTACAATTTTAGTGGCAAGGTGAATTTTTGCAGTTTTGTACTAGGATCAGGGAACTAGAAGGAGAATTATCTTTAAATGTCTCTACCCAACTTTATAAAAAATGCTACACAGACCTATTGCATTTACATCCACACAAAACAGGAGCAGCATCTCTGAAATAGCAGAGAGCGTGAGGGAGAATCAGATGTGTGGCATTAAATATCAACTGCACTGATGTATATGTGCGTGTGTATGAATCTGCCCAGCTAGAGCTTCTGTGGTATTTGAAAGGACAGTAAACCCTGAAGAGCCTGAATGTTCACAGGGGAGCTTATCAGTTGTTGATGAGGCCCTGTCCAGCCTTACAGACAGACAGTTTCCTTCTGCACCAGGGCACCAGTTTGCTGTGGAGCCAGCAGAAAGGTGATAAGCTGTGGAGAAGATTTTTTAGGAGTCTTGCCTATCTTTCACACCAAGTGGCCAGAGCACATTTTCCACAGTTGCCACTTACAGATAGGCTNCCCCCCCCAGCCCCTTTTAAATATATAAATCTCCCAGAGCTTATAACTGCACCAGACAAGGTAGCTATGGAGTCGACTCAGAGCAAGAGACAGATTTCAGGCTGGCTATCAGCAATTCCCTGTCTGCAACTGCCAGGCAGGAAAAGGCTGCAAGTTCTGCCAGCTGATAGCAAAAGTCTCTGTTAAACTGAGCTACAAAACTTTTTCAACCCTCTCAGAGGAAAGGGGTTCTTGCAAAGTTTACTTTTTGCCAAACCATGAGTGACTCTTTTTCAGTCGGGCACCGAAGTAAGGGTGATGCAGAGTAGGATGGCGTTGCTGTTTCACCAGGAAGCAGCACGCAACATCCAGCTCTGGGACAGAGCAGCCTCATCCCTTGCTCCCCATGCTGCTTCTCTAGATACCGTGGGAAAGGCAAATATGCGGCGGCTGAGGTTAGCATTTGGGGGAGATAACATAGGAAACTCCATGGGGGGGCTTAAGCTGATGTCTGAGGTAGTTGTATCTTCATCTTTGAATCTTGCTCTGAATGTTTGACCCCCTTGCAATTGCTAGAAATGTACCAGATTGTTATCCCAGTCACCGCTTTCCAGGGTTGCAAACTTACACTTGGGTTAAAATGTTTTACCCTCAACTTCTGACGATGACAAGAGTCACCTCAAGTTACTTGTGTATATTTTTGTTTAACATTCCCCTTGGGACAATGCTATTAGCACCTAACAATATACAAACACTAGAAATCTGATGTCCTGTAGGACTGTGGTGGTATGGCATCGAACAGGCAGCTTTTACAGCAGAGAGAAACTCTGCCAACTGCAACGTTGCATCAGTCCCTCACGGCATCTAAGCAAGCCATCCTCGTTGCTGCCTTCCACCAAAAAGCCTCCCAACAGAAGAAAAAGATTCAAGCAAAAGGCTACGTGATGCTTGAAAGGCTTAGCTGAATCTTTGCTGCTTGAAGGCATAAATTTGAAATAATAGAGTCCTGTGTTCGAGCACTGCTGTGCCAGCCCTTTTGAGTATTGCCAGTAATTTGGGGTCAACGTGTTAACAAGGAAATGGCTGAAGGGGGGAAAAAGGATTTCAAAAGTTTCATTCCCAGTTCAAACTATCTCTGGAGTCCAAGGCCTGTGTTTTCAAGCCACCCGTGTGCTGCCGTCTATTCTGTTTCATGAAGGCATCGATATCTTCCACTTCTTACCAGCACAAATGAAATGCCTCTCAGCCAAGCTCCTCTTCCGGCAAGCTACTGTGACAATTTTGTCCTGCTGATGCACAGAGGTTGTCCCCAAAATGTGTTCACGCCCAGCTCATGAAGCGCCAGGCACAAGGCAGCCTCGACGGGTACCAGAAAACAGTTTGCCTGCCTCTAGCCCATGAAGGGAGCGGAAAAGCAGTTTATTTTGAATTGCACGTTGTTTCCTCATAGCCTTGCAGCCTCAGATGGGGCTTCTCCCATCCATGCAGGTGCAGGAGGGTGCTGCCAGCATCCTCTGTAGCTGGCACCCACTGCAGCCCCAGCAGCTTCACCCTGCAGTGCGCCAGAGGCTTTGCAGCCCCACGCTGCTCCTTCACAAAATGATAACACTTCTAGTTAGTGCCGAGACCTCCAGAAAGGGGGGCAGAGGCAGGATGGGGGCCACAGAGGTGGCTCGGCTGGGGCTGCTGCAGTCCCAGCAGTAACGAGGTGCTGGGGCTGGAACAAGGAGAAGCCGGGAGATAAGAGAGGGCAAGAGGGGAATATTTTGCTGACAGAAAAGAAATATGCTTGGGAGTAACATCTAGTGCCAGTGATATTTTAATCTCATTGGCAGAGAGCTGCTCTTCCAGCCAGGCAGAATTAATTTGGAATTTTCGGTGTCTTCCCTTGGGTGGATGGGCAGATGGAGGGGCACATTCCCTCTGCCACGTGCCACCCTGGCACTGGGGGTGGAAAGTATTCCATGACCCGGCAATCAAGAATTCATTAAGGAAAAATAAACTCGAGGACTGATTTTCCCTCAGGACGACAGTTATGTCGGTGTCACCAGTAACCGCAGTGAAGTGGCTCCTGACCCATGTGGTGCAAAGAAGGGAAGAGCCAAGCCTGCAGACTCCCAGGTCCCTGATCCCATTTAGCAGTGGCAATTAATGAGGCACCGCTATGGCTGAATTGCTCACTGCAAGAACACCTCCATGACCCCTATGTCTGTCAGCAGCAACAGGAGCACTGACCTGGCCAAAACACCCTTGGTGCTACCAAGAAAGTCAAGCAGCACAGGGGTGTAAATCCCTTGTTCAGAAGTGCCCAACACCAGAAGATGGTATTCCTGTTTTACGATCTGTGACCAAAAAGGCACCATGTGCAGTCTAGAATAGATTTTTTGCCCCTTTGCTCCTCCAGATATCCAGTGGAGCCACATGCACACACAAGGACATCCCTTCTAGAGCCATCCATGTCACAAGGACAGACATTGTACTGTTACAGCCACAGCAGTGTTTTTTTACATCCCCATTTGCAAAACACTTGTTCCTTGAACTACCTTGATATCGACCTTGTGCAGCATTTCCCAGTGACAGAGATAAGAGATTGGCACCAGCTTTTCCTACAACAGACCTGCAAACCCCTTCCCCAGCACAAAGACATGCTATCTTACAAGCTAGTTTTTCACCAGAGAGATTTTACTAATTTCTGTCCTAGACCTGTTAATGAAATAGCTCAAAATATAGGGTGTAGGAAAAAGGAAGCTTTTGACTGAATTCAGACCACTTTCTACAGCTCTTAATTTGATGACTGTCTATCAATTTAAAAAAGTAGTTGTATAAGTTATTTGGGCAGGCTGCTTGCAATAGCTGCCTGAGTTAGACCTGGGACTATCAAAGCATCTGAGCTCACCTAGGGTGATAAGAGCAATTCAGACCACCCCTTCTACATGGGTGGACCAGCCTCAGTGCCTGTTGTGGGCACCCAGTTCAGCCTTTATGCCTAACTGCAATATTCACCCAGAGTATGCAACATTCACCCATCTAACACAGCTAGATGAATTCTCATTATGGATGGACAAAGAAGGAAAAATATAATTTTGCTCTAGTTTAATTTCTGGAACATCAAAGGGTGATCCAAAGGAAGAGAAAAAAAAAAAGTTCAACTTACTCTTTGCAAGGTAAAGAAACTAGGCCTGGAGACATGCTACTTTAATTTGTCAGTGTATCGCATGCTACTACTGAGAGCTTTCACTGTAAAGAGCCTCCAGTGTGGTCCAAAACAATAACAGGGCATTTGTCAGGCAGGAAGAAAATGCACAGAGTTTTATTATGCCGAGGGACACCAAAAACTGGAGAACAGACAGTGGAAAAAACACATTACTGCAGCCTGGGAGCAGAGGTCTGCCAAATCCAGAGAGTGAAAAACAAAAGGGCTGTAACCTATACTGGATAATATCAGAGCCTACAGTAAAAAGGTTAAAAGAAATCATCCCTTTCTACCACATGTTTATTGCCTGCCTTTGTTTAGGCTTACAAGCCTGAAGGCTCATTTTTCCCTCTTGATCACTAGTTTTGGAGGTTTTTTTCATCGTTTTGTACAAGATGTTGCTTTTCTTCAGAGAGCTCACATAGACTTCAGTGCAGAGTTAGGACGTTGGTCACTCCAGGAGAGGAAACACCAAACGAGTATACAAACAGAGGGATTAAAAAACACATCCCAAATGAGACCAATCCAGCAACAGTGACATGCACAGGCTCCCTCGTAAAATGTGACAATCAATGTAACAAAGAGAAATTAAATTCCTGCCAACCCTCTGATAGACATTGTGCATGCTGGGCCTGGATATTTCCTTCTCTTCCTCTCTGCCTTAAGAGGGGACGTTATTTGAGCCAAACATGAAGCTAAGCCTGTCAATAAAGATTTATTGGCTTGCTGACAAAGTCTACCAGTTGCCGGCAGCACGGTCATGGAGAGACTCAGTGAGGGCAGGAGCATAAGGGTTGCTCAAGAAAGCATCACTCAGACTGATGGGGGCTAACCATTGTGTATGTTTGCCTAAACTACCAGCTAATTGAGGTGGGAAATGACTTTTCAAGAAGACAGACACTCCTCCTGATCTTGATTAACTCCCTTTGTATTGTGGTTTACAGAAATATGTCAGCGTTCTCCATCAATCTGCCAGCAAGTCTTTTCTCTAACATATTTCAGCTTGCCACTTGGCCTTTCACTGCGGATAGGTGCTGCCACAGCTGATATAGCTCCTGCATGACATCAGGGAGCAGTGCTACCCCTTCCCGCTAGTGCTGACCTTCCCCCATCACAATAAAAATGAAGCAAGTCAGCAACTTCAAAAAAAAACAAATGGTGTCCTGGAGTAGTTGTACTTGTAGATTTGGAAGTGAATACTTCTCAGGTGTCTTTTCAAATCCCCCCTAGGAACCAGAATAGCTATAAAACTAAGTGTCAGGAACAATGCCATCGAAGAGTACTGGTACTGCTTTGAACACCTATCTATTTGTATCATTTGCCAAGTATGATTATAATATTTAAAATTTTAAAAATATTTTTTTTCTTGAAATCTATAGGGTTGTTATGACATCTCAGTAGGGCAATTTACATTGGACCCAGGAAGACCTGATGCAAGGTGCAAATGCAGGTTGGGAAACACCTGCTGGGGCAGCCTGATGGGAAAGAAGGTGGGACTTACTTACAGCTGACCATGACTACTCAGAAAGCAGGAATGCGTGTCTCTATAGTCTGTTTGGCACATCACTGTGCCCTCTGTACCCCAGTAGTTCTCCACTGGAGTACTGCTTTAGGTATCAGGTGCAGTACTTCAGGCAAAAGTAAAGATTTCTCAGCTGTGCAGGCAAAATGTATTTACAGTTACAAAACAGCTTGCAGGAAGGAGAAAAGGGACCCAGGATGGGGAAAGCTGGGCTGAAAGTAATTCTCTTAAAACCCTCTTCTGCCTCTAGACCCTTCCATGCAACCTCTTTTCCTAGCGCACCTTCCTCTTTCTGGACCACCATGTTCCTCTGCTACCCCAGCAGAAATCAGTATGGGGGCTAGTGGTCTGCTGCAAGAAGAGACGTGGACTGGGAAGTCTAGAAGAGGGAGCAAACAGAGACTAGAAAATGTAGCTTTGAAGGAAAGGTCAAAAGAATAAAAATACCTGCTGTGTTAGTTTAGAGAGACATGAGGAAGGGATATTTAATTTGCTCATTGCCTATCAGAAATGATGCAATATCCAAAAAAACCCCCAAAATAATGGTAACTAAGACCATACATCACTCATATTTCTAATAACCTCGTGACTACAACATTTATTGGTTTCGGGTTGGGTTGTCAGATGAATGGCTCCTTGTGGATGTTCTGTATTGCTTCTTTGGGAAAGAACTTGTTTTGCTGTTTCTACACAGCATCTAATTAAGTAAGGCCCTGCTCCAAAATGAAAGTCTACAGGCAACAATACAGAAGTCCACTTAAGAAAAGCTAGTCAGTTTTAAAAAGCTGGAACAATTGGCAGGAAATATTCTACTTGCTTAATCTGTCATTTGGTCATCAATAAGTCTACATAATATTCAAGATCCAAAAGAAAAGCAGCCTCAAATCCACATTTGTTTTTTTTCCATTACCCTGGAATTTAGGTGGTTGGCATCTGAACTTCATATATAGATATGCCAGATCATTAAAAGAAAGAAAGACCAAGAAAGCCTCAGTTAATATGCAAAGTGCCAGTAAGCTAAAACCTCTGCTATGTTTATTTTTTTTAAGTTCATCAAAAGAAAAATCTTTCTCATTCCTAATTGTAGCTATATAGTTAAATATTAATCTTTTATCATCTTCACCACTGCAGAGTCTGTGTGTCTTCCAGCTGTGCCATAAAAGGTCCAACTATCTTTTCTCCTCCCTTCCCTAAGGGGAGGATGTGCATTCAAATTGAGTCTGCATGAAAGATACCTGATGCAGTGCTCAACATGCTAACATTGCTGTGAGGGAGGAACATGCAGAGAAAGGTTAACACATAAATGATGCAGGAAAAACAAACAGAAAGGTTTCTAAGCTGGGGACTTTGCAATACATCTTCCTAGTGGATAAATTAACAGCTTAGTTTCTCTAAACTTCTCAGAGTAATTTTGTTCCTTCATACCTTAGGTGGGATGGTCTTTAAAATGCAAGTGTTCCCAAATGCCTTGCTTTCTTGCAGGTGACAGAGCCAAGAGGTACATGAACAATCATCTTCAATCATCTTACAACCTTCTTGATCTGCACCAACAGACAGAGAGGATTTCTCATTTAGGAGGAGGAAGCAACCAACTTGAATCGAATCGATTGCGGACCAGCCTGTGAATGCTGCCTTTTTTTTTTTTTTAAGATAGGATGGGTTAATTTCCCAGTTCTACACAATTTATCTGTGCTGAGCTGGAAGAGTGTTGAGTGGGAAAGGGTTTCATTGTCCACTAGGGCCTTATGGCTCTTCAACACCCACCGCTTCTGCCTCATGTCAAAGAAAAGCAAATAGGTTTATTAAATAGCTGTCAGGCCGAATGAGGCTGTACAGAGAACAAACAGAAGGGAAATTGGATTAGAGGCAGAGTACATGCCACACTAAACAAGGGTACAGATTTACGGCTTTCTCTGTGCAACTGGACAAAGGACTTTGAAGATGAGTTTTGGGGAGGGGGGAGTCAAAGCCTGGGGAAGAAGGGGCAGGCTACCGGCGCAGCCGCAGCAGAGTGCCAGTCGTCCTCCTCCATAGCTGGGAGCTGAAAGGTAAAGGTACCCCTCCTCTTCCAAGCTCCTGGCTGTATTTCCCCAGCACATCCTTTCAGCGTGTGAATAGAAAACATACCCAGGCTGTCCCCTGCCTACCTCCCTCCGGGAAGATGCCTTCACCCCAACCTTCCCAGGCGTCAGTCCTAAATCACACCATCTAGCCCAGTACAGGCAATGAGAGGGAAAAGGAGTCACAGCAGAGCTACAGAGAATTAAACTTTCCCTGATAAAAGCTTTGGCTCACAGGCAGGCTTGGAGTGGTTGGACTCTTTTGCAAGTGGCTGATAGTTATTCCCAGAGAGACCCCAGCCAAATTCTCACTGCGGAGGAGGAAGTGCCAAAATATTTTCAAGTTGTTTTTAGCTGGAAGAAAAGGGATGAAAAATACAGACGTACTCACCAAAGGGACTGCAGGGGCTGGTAAGGTCAGAAGGATCATAATGCGCCAAGCGATGTAAGGAGCTATGTGTTTTGGGGCTGGAAAATTGCAGATCTCAGCTAGTTACATGTGCTGTAACTGGAACTGACTACTACCTGTGTTGCTATAGCAGCCCGAACTTTTCTTTTACTGAGTGAGGAAACTCTACCACGTCACCCAGAGCACAGTAACTGACTCCACCATGAAAGGAAGCAGGTCTTGAACTGTTATCCTTGCACCCACCTTCAAAACCTGTGGTTTTGTCTCCTACAGCCAAGCTGGAAAGCAAAGAGCTAGATGCCAGGAGCTGCTACACACTTAGGTCCAAGACCAAGTACCTCTCCGGGCCTTTGTCTCAGCAAACCGCATCCAAACCCCACCAGGCAGGCTGGGTTTTCATTGCACCTCCAACCCAACACAGCAGCACCATCATCTCGAGAGCACAGGATTTCAGGAGGGCAGAACCTCTCCAATGCCTTCACCACTGTTACAGCTTAATTCCTGTCTTTGTAATGGTGTGGGTAAATGCGCTTCTCAGCTGTGCATTGACCTGCATATTTGCATCAACAGAGTGCTTATAACCAACATTTCCTGTAGTTTGAATTGACTGGCACTAGGATTTCTCCTTATTTGATAGCATCTGCTTGTAAAGTTTGTCCAACCCTCAGGAAAGGCAAGAAAACATAGGAGAGTGGATGCATAGGGTGTTTTTTTTCTATAAAAAGTTGTCAGGTTTTAATTTTATGTTTGAATTAGCACTGCTTAGCCAAAAGAACATTCCTACCTCTTTCCATCAAAGTGTGCAATAAAAGCATGAGCAGGTGCAACCCTGCACTTTCCTACAAATTTCCAACTTAACCATTCTCCTAGTGATACCATATCTTGCCATGTGTTCACCCATTTAACTTGAATTTGCATATCATCCTCTGAGTTATTTAAGTACATGGTGATTGCCGGGTTTTCTTCAGTGCTTGACTGTATCACATGCTGTGATATTTATCTCGCACCCAGTGATTTCAAGGATCATTTGTCTTCAGATCAGTGTGCATTTGGAGTTATTTTTGATTATTTAAATTGCAGGAATTTTACACTGAAGAGCAGTTGTCAAGATTGACACTGGGCATTAAATACGTTATCTGTAATGTTGCAAAGACACTTTGACTGAAAAAAAAGAAGGGTCTTCACTCCATGCATGGTCCTTATACCATATTCTCCAACTGAAGCTCATCTACAGAGGTCTCAAAGGTTTAATATAGCATAACAAGACATTGGCCTATCCATTTTCAGTCACCTACGTACAGCATCCAAGACAAATCTTGGCTTTTCTGTACTCCAGCAAAAATTTTGAAGTCTAACAAATGAACCAGTGAAATTCTTTGAATAACTACTGTATTAGCATCTGTAAGATGATGGCTGAGAGCATGAGGAAGCATTCAGGTATTCTGGTAAATAGAACAAGACAGAGAAAATTAAAGAGTGTGGGTTTGGGTTTTTTTGAAGAGGGAAAATGCCATCAGGATAGACTGTGTCACACTGGTACTAAAATCTCTGATATCTCAAGGTCTTAGCCTGAAAACATCAATACTCCTTTTACCATTAGGGGCTGGATCAAGACCTGTATTCCAGCTGACCAATATATGAACTAGCTTAGGTCCTTAGGCAAGCACAATGTGTTGTCCAACTAATAAAGTCATTTATAAAGACAACCAGGTTGCTTGAAGCATCCTGCCAGTAAGAGCAACAGTTTGGGTAGGAGCAGGACTACCCAAACAAGTCAGCAATGTTTTTTCCCTTTGCCTGGAAGGAGTAGGGAAATGCCCCAGTCAACCGATCCCACAGTTGGGCTTGGCAGCCTCCCCACACTGCTGTACCAGAGGAGACAGGGGTGAGACACACCATATGCCTGGCCCCCAGGGCACCGCTGGCTCAGAGGGGGGACAGCGAGCTGTCATCCCGGCACGTTATCTGCCCTCCGAGTGACAGGCATTTGTCAGCAGCAGCCAGGCAGAGCGGTCGCAAGTGCTGATCCTCCTGGTCCGGGGACAGCTCGTCCAAAGCACTGATCGGCTTTGGCTCACTGCAGAGGCCAAGAAATTAGCTGCTCGTGCTTCAGGCACAAGTCAGTGCCTCTCTGAGCTTAGTAGGTGTTGTC
This sequence comes from Pandion haliaetus, assembly GCA_013401275.1. NCBI lineage: Eukaryota > Metazoa > Chordata > Aves > Accipitriformes > Pandionidae > Pandion > Pandion haliaetus. Next base: position 74,817 of record VYZV01017679.1, on the reverse strand, counting down.
ATAAAACACAAAATTTAGTGTTATGGTGGGAAGTGCTTTGCACAGCGATGTGCAGTAAGGATGGTGTGCTACGATGGCAAGAGAGTCCAGGCAAAATCTGTCCCAGGACAGCTCAGGGATCAAGAGCTAATTTTGCTTACAAGGAGTCATGTTTCTTTTGTCTCAACACTGTGAAAACGCAAAGGCTTCCTCTCCTTTTCCCCACCAGTTTGTCAGGAGCCAACGCTATTATTACCAGAGAGTGGCTGAAAATTTCCCTGAGGTACCGCAGGAATTGGAAGTGAAAGGCTGGTTTTGAATGCATTTTTTGCAATGATTCAGTCAGTCTTGTTTGGGATGCTGTGGCTGTGCTTAATTTTACGGTCATATTACATGCTGATAGATCTTACTTTTTTTTTTATTTCACTAACAGAAAGCATCAGCATCTTGCTCATGAATTATCTAAACAGTTTCAGCCCTCAATAATGAAACATAAATCAGAGGACAAGTTGATTAGTAGCATGCTTGTAAAATATTGCACATACGCCAGCACTGGCGAAAGAACATTCAAGCCAAACATTGTAGGCTTTAGCTTGTTTGCTTGAAATAAAACAGCTAGAACCTCACACATGTGAAGTGTTAATTTTTTGTACCACAGCAGTGCACACAGGTAGTAACTATGAAGTAGGTTGATACAGGCATAGAAGGCTGGCTGTACTTTATTTGGGGCTGAGAACAGGATAAATCTATATTTATAACGAGAAAGATTTTGAGGAAGTGATAACTGTTGGTAAGACTCTTTCCTCGTCATCAGCAGCGAGACTCATCCACTTTATTAAGAGCAGATTTAAGCCTACATAAGCTTCAAGAGAAAAAGGGTTAGGTTAATAGTGGTTCCTACTGAAAATTCCACCCATTATGCATACACCAATACCGAATTAGTGAGCAACATGGTAAAATCACAATAAGTCAAATAATGATGCAAACACAGCAGTAAATCTTATATTATACATCACTATGAGTTTTAAGTCTGGCATTAAGCAGAAAATGTACTTAATTGGGATCACAGTAGCGCTTTCCTCAGAAGCCACAAAACTGATGGTGTTACAAAACTAGGCTGTGTGTAAGAGCCACCAAGCCTTGCTTTTTCTATATGAACTAAAAAAATCAGGAGATAAATGTACCATTAAGTTGCTTTGTGGCTTTGTCTGACCAGAGATTTTGCCTTAAGCAAGTTTCCTGCACTATCAGGCACATGATAGACTTGCAGACAAAAATGTTGTGCTGGATGTTGAGCAGATTTGATTGATTAACATATACTACATATACTACAATATAGAAGCAGCTATTAAAGTGTTTGGAATGTGGTAGAAGCAGCAGATTGATAAGCTTCCAAAACAAGCTGTAGATGATGTCCAGTTTCTGGTAAGAGTATGGTAAAGAAAAAACAGCCAACCCCCAGAAGCCACTGAAAGCCTAAACCAATCAACCAAAACCAACCCACGGATCGAGACAGTCAAGTTTCAATGATCTGTGAAATTACTGAAGCAATAAAAAGGGAAGCAAGTGAAAAGAACATGCACCACAAGTTAAAATCTTCGAGAAAATTAAGGCCAGGTCTGCATTAGCAGGCAGTAACACTGCAGTAGAAGGGGATCTGTAGAGCAAAGCAAGTGATGGTGAGAACCCAACTTCCACACTGCACGCAGCTTATGGGGTACTTCAGCCCAGCTCTTGCCTGTTTCCCTCAGACTTAGCACCCATTTGCTGGAGTGCATCAGGCACACATCTTCTGCTTTCAGTCCATCCAGAAGAAACACAGTCTGTGACCTCCAGGACTGCCCTGGACAAACTAAGGCATGCTAAGTGGGGACGTGTGGGAGATGGACTTCAAAAGCTCCTGCCCTACACTGATACGCTAACATAGGTGCAGCCTAGCTTATCTGAAAGTGTACCTGCATTGGAGAAATTTTCTATTCAAACTTTGCAACATAATATTTTTAATTCTGCTATGAAGCTTCTTTTAGGGAGTGTATTGATTGCAGTATTCTGCAGTAACTAGTACAAAAAAAATTAGCTTGATGTTAGACATTGCGTGGTTTAACCCCAGCCAGCAACTAAGCACCACGTAGCCGCTCACTCACTTCCCCCTGCACCCAGTGGGATGGGGGAGAGAATAGGGAAAAGGAGTAAAGCTCGTGGGTTGAGATAAGAACAGTTTAATAGAACAGAAAAGAAGAAACAAATAATGATAATGAGAACACTAATAAAATTACAATAGTAATAATAAAAGGATTGGCATATACAAGTGATGCACAATGCAATTGCTCACCACCTGCTGACCGATGCCCAGTTAGTTCCCGAGCAGCGGTTCCCCCCCCAGCCCCACTCCCCTCCAGATTATATACTGGCCATGTCATCACATGGTATGGAATACCCTGTTGGCCAGTTTGGGTCAGCTGTCCTGGCTGTGTCCCCTCCCAACTCCTTGTGTGCCTCCAGCCTTCTTGCTGGTGAGCATGAGAAGCTGAAAAATTCTTAACTTTAGACTAAACATTACTTAGCAACAACTGAAAACATCAGTGTGTTACCAACATTCTTCTCATACCTAACTCAAAAACATAACACTATACCAGCTACTAGGAAGACAATTAACTCTATCCTAGCCGAAACCAGGACAGACATCATGACACATGTTTTAACTATTGGTCAGCCCTGAACTGATCAGGCAGTTGGACTAGATGATCATTGTGGGTTCCTTCCAACTGAAAATACTCTATTCTATTCCAGACTTCATGATCATGCCGGAGCCTAACAAGCTGGAGCGAGCAGATTTTATAATCATGTCTCCTTCAGAAAAAAACACTGATTCACTTGATTTCAGCATGTATGGGAGCTGGACTGGTGCATGAGCAAGGTAGGACAAAGTAAGCTGCTGCAACACTGTGCTGACTATAGCATCATGGATGTATGCACCCGAGATTCATCACTTGGAGAGGTTAGAGCATTCTTCCTACCGGCATGCACAGGGAAGTTTTCTCATCATGCTAACTAGACTGCTCGTGCTGGTTTACCATTTTCATGGCATCTTTGAACTACCACATAAGGAAATAATCTAGGACTAGCAGCAGGAAATATCTGTGATCACCTCCTGGTAAGCAAAATTATTCCACTCTCCACCAGCAGTTCCCACCCCCGCCACCTTTTTCACCAGCCCACGGGTTCATACAATGGGTTTGTAGACAACTGTACAGCCTGTTGTTTCATACCAGCTTCTATCTTTCAGGTAGATGCTATCAAAGGTGGCAGCTGGTCACACCATTTTCTCTAAGCAGCCAGACTGTGACCACACCAAGAAGTCTAAACCCATAATCATGAATTTCTGAAAATGGGACCGTGCAAGGTACACTTAGCTCTCTTACAAGTTTGAGAGCAATTTGCTTATCCCGTGGCATCGAAAAGCTGTAATGCTGAACTAAACTGTTTGAATGTCTGGGAGGTGATACTCTGTCATGCAGACAGACACTACTTGCCTTTTATTCTTGGAGGGTGGCCTATGGGTCATGGAGGATGGATAGGTCTTGATGCTGGACTGCTCTGAAACCTCTTTCGTAACACAATGATGGAGGAAAGTTGGCTAATGCCAAAGGAAGACTTTCTTTAGTACTACGGTTCTTTTTTTGCATGGATCTTGCTTCAACTTTTATACATCAAAAAATAAACACATTTTAAAATAATCACCACCAGCTCACTGGTCACGGACAAAGTGAACCTCCCAAGTTAATTCAGCATAATTGTGTTTGATTTGAAGTTTATCTACTATTTGAAAAATCACAGCCTGTCGTGCTTCAGGGGCAGTTACAAGAAAAAATAAGTCCTGAGTGACAGATGATGTCCCCCGTCTTTCACCCTCTCACCTTCTGGGCTCTCTGGACCTTGAATTTTGATTTGAGTCCCTTCCCAGCTGGGATCAAAAATGCAAAAGGCTTTTTCTCAGACATGATAGGAAAAGTCCCAGAAAAGTAGGACATTAAACACTAACCTGTAGCTCCAGAATAAAACAGGACTGGTAGTTGTTTGCAAAAGCCTGAATTAGAGACTAGCGACTTGAGATAAGATAGGCAATCAGCTCTGACTCTGCCACTGCAGACTTCTGGTCTACTTGCAAGAGAAGACATGTCATCATTTCTCTTGACAGTCCCCAGGATTTCAGGGAGATTGCCTAGCAGTCACAGGAGAAAGGGGGAAATGAAAACAGGACTCTTAAGGAAGAATGAAGGACTTCAGGAGAGAAGGTCTTAGCTTTATTTTTAACAGAGAGTCTACACCAGCTCTGAGTAAAGTTAGATATGGTTACATGTCATCTCCAGATCCTTGGGCAGGGAGGCTGTGACATACTGATATAATACAGATTTTGCTGTTGCAGGAGTCCCTTACATAAGGGTCACAGTGTCAGAAGAAGTCTGAATCGAAAGGAAGGTCAGTTTATTTTTTTGTATTGTTCAGTAGTTACTTGAATAACATCCTTTTTTTAATTAGATTTTTTTTCCTAATCTGCCTATGCCTCATGTGTAATTACATTGGCCATTTTAACACTGGAAACACATTTTCCTAGACGCTTTATGTAGAAAAAATTTCATGTACTACATTAAATCCACAGCTTCTGTTAGAAGAAAACAGATCGTAAAGTAAATCTGTCAGCTGTACGTTCAACTTGGTATTCAAACACTAAAGCAGTAGGACTGAGGTGGTCAGTCTGCGGGACTGGTTTACTAGGCATGTTTCTGAGGCTCACATGAACCTCTCCGACAGATCGGCAGCACGGCAGAACCCTGGATAGCAAGTGCCAAACGTGAGCTCCTAGCACTGCAGCTACGCAGCAGCTCCTTTAGCTGTCAGCTGTGTCAGGCTCTGTTGGTGATGGCTAGCTGCATGGAGGATGAGAGGAGAGGTGCTAGTCCCTGAATGGTTGTAAGCTGAGGAAAAACTCACTTGATATTATTTCTTTTCTACAGTGCAAATTCATATACAAGCACATGTCATTAAGGAGGTAATTGTTCCACTATAATTTCTAAAGAGGGTACAAAAATACTTCGTGCCCATATCTAGTTATTAGACATGGTACCTTATTCCATTGTGGAGGAAAAAATGTTTTCATTAGGATCTTCTAGCACAGGAGTTTGACTTGCCCTGTTGTTCTTGACTGGTTGAGTTGGTCACTGTTCTCAAAAACATGCATCTACTGTCAGGGGTACCCACAGAAATAAAATACTGCTCAACCATAGCCAGACCATTGCCTGGATTGGTACCAAAATCAGCAGAAGAAAGTGGTTATGAATCACAAAAAGGTTTAGTGGAGATGGGAAAAGGCAGAAGGCCTGTCGAGGGACTTTCCCCCATTATGGTGCACACTGAGCACACAGGTCTCTACCTGGCTGTGTGGCCCCCCCATTTCCCAGGCTGATACTTGGAAGCTGGAGGCCACTACATTATCACTAAGTTTACCACTGCTTTCTCTCCTCAGTACTCATGCTACCAGGTGTACAGTTGTAAAGCTCCCTAACCCAAGTCTGGGCTGCTTCTATCACCTCTATTTGCGTGAGGGCTCTAGCAGTGGGTTTACTGCACCTGTCCCCAGGCTTCCTAGTACCTTACGCAGCAAACACTAATTGGAAATGATTCACAGGAGGGTTCCACCTTCCGTCCCCTCTCCTCCCCAAATGAAACATCTCCTCCTGCTATATGCTCTCTTTAATCCTGACACTGTTCAGAACAGAAACATAGGAAGAGGGTTATTGCAGCAGAGCCTCTTCCTTCATTCCAGAAACAAATAAAATGAAAAGTTCAAAAGTCTCTTGCTTTTGGTCACAACCTTCAGGTCAGTTTACCAGGAGGTGTACGTATGTACATTTTTATTTTACACAGCCTTTCTTCTTCCTTCCCTCAAAGCAGTCCTCTAAAGACCACACAGTATGCAGCATTTGGAATTTTTTTTTCTTCTTTTTCTTCCTCTGGAGCTCATTCTAAAGTACTTCCACAGATATTTTTCTTGCTTTGTGTTGCATTTCCTCTGTAAGCCTTAAAAGACTTGGCAACACAACTTCCCTGGCTGGTATAAATACAGCCATAGATATTTTTAAATCACAAAAGCAAACCTTCCTACCCCTCCTCCCTCCTCCCCAAATCCCATATCATGCAAGCATCTCTCTCCTCCTTCTGATGGAAGTAATTTCATTATTTTAAAAGCACTTATGCAACCAACAGAGGCGACACCATGTGCATGTGCATACACAAGCCTCCTCAGGAGTCAGTCCAATTGTGCCCTCTCTATACTTTCTCCTTTCTCTATCCTTTATCAATATTAATAATTTTACATTTTAACTAGGTGCAGGTTGATATCCACTATATCTATCTTAAACATAAGTTTCCAATGTACAGTGTTAAACCCAAGCAAGTTGCTACCTTTGGTGGAAGATGCATAGAGAATGCCCTTTTGATGACTTACACAAGCCTGGCTTCACCATGGAAGTTGCTGCCTTTTAAAAGGGCAATGATTCCCTGAGCACTGGATTAACTCTGCACACCCCCAGCCCCTGTACATGCTTGGAGATCTTCATTTATTGCAGTGGTTCCCCTTACTCCGTAGCAAATTAACTGCAGTGTCACTTCTTCCCAGTATTTGGAAAAGGTATTTGCTGATTTTTAGTTTGAGACTGTTTTTGACTGTTTTTGCTGTACACAGAGTGATTTTTTGTTTTGGTTTGGGTTTTGGTTTTTTTTTTTCTTATCTTGTTGTTTTGGGGTTTTTTTTTGTCTCACCTCAATTAGAGGACAATTATACTTGCTGTTTCTTAGGTTTGAATTCAGCACCCATCACATAACATCGCCTCCTACTGAAGGTATCTACATTCTTGTCCACAAATTACTTTTTCTGAAATCTAGTTCTACTAATACACTTCCAACTAACCAAAGCAGTTACCCACACTATATATGCCCTGAAAGCCAACATAATAAGCAGTTAGAGACAATGTTGACATAAACAAAGTGAAACACCCACCCATCACTGAGCCAGGGTAGTCTACCAGACAGACTGGACTGAGACAGTCATTCCAGATACAGTACTCCCATTTCAATACTTGGTTATCTCAGACAATCCATTTCCCCCCCCATGCCCTGAAAAGTTGAGCATCCCAAAGTAGGAGAGGCTCTGGGGTTTTTTGGCCCTTCTCTGTGACTTTTGTCAAGCAACAAACAATCCCAACTTTGGGAAGGGAATTTTTTGTGCAGCCTTTCTTGTGTTAAGAACAGTTGTACTTAAATGTACAAGCAAAACAGGAATAGTGTGACAGGCGGGAAGGGGACTATGGTATTCAGCAATCCCACCTTTGTCTGGTGGGCTATGGGGAGGAAGAACTCTGTTGTCATCCTCCTCCTCTCTCCAGACGTTAACATCCCCTAATTAAAAGTCCTTATGTGCCTGTAGAGCAGAAAGATCTTGGCACATGGTGACAACATTCAAAGAGGGCAAAGAAAGAGCTGTGCACTATATGTCTTAACATCCAGCAATATTTGAGCTTCTTCAGACTAAGAAATTATAAAGATAGCCTGAAAATGCCAAAGATACAAAATTAAGATTATTTCAGAATGTTAGAGTTTCTTGTAATTTATTTGTAACAGAGGAAAAAAATGTTCCTTTTAACTATACTGATTTCTCATGCAATTCCTGTTCTCAGGAGTGTTTAGAAGCAGATCCCTGGAAGGACTCCATAGAAGCCCCTAACAACAAATCCCTCCTCCCTGCTTTGCTCTGTTTTGCAGCCCTGCACTACATGGAGTGTGCGATCCTCACCAGGGGAGCTGAGCGAAGTTCCTCCAAGAGCAAGGGCCTTGGGCTAGTTGGTATTTGCAGTAACCTTAAGAGTGAGAGGAGAGTCAGTGACACAGTGGTCATTCAGCACACCCTAGCATACATGTTCTCCTCCCCGCCTCATTATGCACTTTAATGTCCACTAAGTGTTAGCAAATACTGTCACATCCTGTTTTGCTGGCCTCAGAGTTTCTACTTCAACCAGCCCTCCCCACTACTTAGTTGTCTACTTGTATCCCCAAGTATTTGGGTTTCCTCCAGACAGTTCTCCTGCATTCATCATCTGTGTTCCATATTTCCAGATATATAGTCTGAGCTACCTTTAAGCACATCTGAGTCTCCCAGGCTCCAGAGCACTCGAGGAGGCAGGGAGCAATGAGGGGCAGGGCTCTCCAGCATTAGGCTTTCAACTAGTTGTGGAAGGGTCAGCCTTAGGAGACCAAAACTCAAGTTTGACTATAAGCAGAGCTGGCGCACAGCTATGACGATGAATCCCATATGCTGGCATGTGCTTTTCCCCTGAATGCATGTGGCTTTCCTGCTGCAGGAAGAGCCATGACTGCCGGAGGGCAAAGGAGGTTGTCAGCTGTTTAAAAGTCTTGCCATGCGTCTGCTAACTTTTATTATTCAGCATGATTTCAAACAAGAATATTCAATTTTCATGGGAAATTATGGAATTTTTTTTGGTAAGAAAGACAGAAGAAAGTCTCTGTACACCTCTCCCTGTTCTCAGAGAAAGAAGGAAAGCTGGTGAGCACTTCTTACCCTGTCAAAGAAGAAAGAAAAGATACCTCAGAGCAGTGATGTCACTGCAGCCTTTAAGTATAATTCATTCAATTTCTTTGCTTCACCTTATTTTTACCTGACCCAAACAATGCTTTCCATTGTTAGAGGAGTGAATTTAGTATTCAGGTTATCTTCCAAATATTACAGAAAACACCTACAGATTCTATAGGAACACCTTATTTTTCTTAACCCTTCCGGTCTCCAACAATAATCTCTTTGCTTATGCATTTGGTCAAATGTACAAGTAACCCTGAAAAGACAAGAACAAATAATACAGGAAGCAATTGTCAGTGTGAGACAAACTCCATTTGGAGAAACATCAACAGAAGATCTGTGATGGACCTGCAGAGGAACAAACCTGTAGTAGTTATCAAAGAGCACAAACCTTTACCAGGACTCCCATAAAGGCAGCATGAATACTGTGCTGCTCCATGGGCAAAATCCTTTAAGGAAAATGAGCAGTGCTGTGCTATTAGCTCATTTTCCAAAGGCAGGCTTGGCAAGGGAAGACTAGCTGTGGAATAGATGTCAAGAAGAGTAAGAGCTGGGGAAGCAATGGCAAAACAAACATAAAGAACTGCCTCCAGATGTTCAGGCAGATCCTTTTTCCCTCTGATCAGAGTCATGGAGAAAAACTGCAGCTGCTCTTGTGTTTGCTCAAGATTTATATAAAAATGAAAGCATCAGCATTTGCCCATCCTCCTTTGGGGTGTGCTAGAGTCACCCAGGCTCCAGCGGAACATAATCTGCACATGGAGGTTAACATGGTTGAATCAATCTGATCATGGATGAAAATTCAGCTGCTATCGATTCCCTGCTTACACTGATTGCCCTTCCCGGGTCAGAATGGAGACTCGTCCCATTGTTCAGTGAATACAGTATTCTGTTCACTACATCAATTACCCTGACCCCAGGGGGTCCAAAAGCCTCCCCACTAGCCCATTTACAGTGACAGCTGTCATGCTAATGAATCCACATTGACATTATAATTAAACCATTACACAAAGTGAGGCCTCACTCTCAGCTGTACAGCAAACACACAAGGCCACTTTGGAGAGGTTCCTTTTTAGAAATGTAGTATAATAAGATGAGGTATCCCTCAAGTTTTAGAAGATGAAAAATGCAGGCAGAAGAGGCAAACTTAAAGAGGGATTAGAGAACAAGGACAACCCTTGAAGAAGAGACTTTTGGTTTCCTCTTGAGGGTAGCTTTTGCTGAAGAGGTAGTTTTATGACACATCACCTTCCTGGCAAGTCTCTTTTTGGAGTACCTCTTAGAGAAGAAGGAGCACTTCAGGACAACAAGCAGCTCCACAAGCAAAGTCAGAAGCACAAAAATCCCCAAACCCTCTGCACTCACCTCACCTGAACTAGAGATCTCGCACATCACAGCCAGTCTAAAGAAAAAAACCCCACCCAAATATACACCAGTTGATCTGCATGTATGTCATTTGGCCAAGAGGAAATGGGGGCAGCCAGGTACCACATTGCATTGTGCTTAGTAGAAGCCCTTTGTTCCACTGGGGCACTGCAAGTGCACCCAAGCCATAATCCTCCCGGAGTTCCTTTACATCCATGCACTCTTTTCAAGTTTGGCCATTACTGACCAACAGTTTCACCTTAGCAAGTGTGGGGGGCTGTGGTAGTAATGGATTGGGTGGGTAAAGATGGCTTCATATCATTCAAAGGGCTGTTAGTCTTTGCAGACATAAATGTAGGAGGCTGGAGAAGGTTGAAATGGAAAAACATTGATGTTTAAGAAAAAAAAAAAATCTTTTGCTCTATCCTGCGAGTACTGTTCTTCCGAAATATTTTACAGTTATGTGGCAGCCTATTACATAAAACAATAGCGACTGAAAGATTTTCTTCTAAGGAAGTATGAATTACATGATGCAATGGTAAACAGTGCTCATCTAGATGTAGGGTGCAATTTACAGAAGGCAGTGTTATGGGGAGCATGGAGGTAAGCAATTTGGTAATTTGAAGTCACACAGTCTGGCCGCAAGAGCACAAAAGGGTACTGTAACCATATTTAGTTTATCAG